>ARYC01016010.1:0-10157 GCA_000711775.1 Oxytricha trifallax
TGCAAAATACTCTAGCCTGTTGCATGAACTATAAATTAACCTGGAGAGTCGTTTGGCTATACTTGTCCCAAATTCCCTGTATATTACCCTTGAGTCAAAATCAAGGGCGAGCTATTCAATATAATTCATATCTCTAAGATTAATAAAATTTCATTGAAATTTAAATTGTTTAAGTTGTTTGAAGAATTGAGATTTGGAGTTTGAGATAGAGAAAGTCCGTTGTGCAATAAATTGAGAACATTTGAATCGATTTACTACTAGTCTGTTGCAATTAATTAGCCATTCATAGATGTAACTTGCATGGGACTATTTACTTAGTTGCTTATATAAATTGGTTAGCCATTGTGAATGAATATTGTACCAGGTGAGTTTGTGGTTTTGTACATGTGATGATCATAGGGAGGTGTGTGGCCCATCCCGAAAGGAGAGCCAGCAACTAAATTTCCAATCTATTGAATTACAATTTAAACTTAGACACACTCTTTATGCATAAATTTTAATATAATTTATCAGTACGATAAGCTAGTTAAATAGAGAAACATAAATCAAAAACTAAAAAAGGTAATATCTTTAATGTCATAAATCATTCTTTACTTCATTTAGAATTAAAAATTCCATGCAACTTGCTATTACTTAAGAAACTTCGGATTTTTTCAAAGCTTTTCTTCTTATCATTAAATTTATCTTCCAGAGTAACTCACTTTCATGAAACTAAGGATTTTGCTTCAATTTTGGAAGTATGTTTTATTGCATAAAATCCTTAGTTATCGACTTTTCCAGAACTTTCTCGATCACTTAGCATAGCATATTCACCCTATTTAAATTATGTTAAAAAGATAAGATTCCTCTTACTCATTTTTAATTGATGCAATCTTTCGATGGTCATAATCTTCAAGAATCAAAACTTTGCTCTCTGCTTCTTTCACTCTTTGTAAATCCCACTCTGATAAGTTTGAGTATTCATCTTACTCCATATCAAAGTTTTCTTACAAAGGAGATTGCTTTAATTAAGAGACAGTATTGGACATTTCAAGGTGATCTTTGCAAGATTATGAAATCGTATCTTCTTCTTGATGATAGTGATTTGAATATGAATCTCCAGATGGTTCGGTATCATATTACAAATGAAGTTAATGATTTATTCTTGCATTACTTTAGTAATATTATTGGGTGTTTGTTTGGCAGATTGAGTCATTTAAAGCAAATTAAGACCTTAACTAATTTTGGTTTTCAAAATAGTTGTTTTGAAGATTTTAGTTTGGCTGATCAAAAAGTACTTAATTTTAATATTAAGAATTTAGCTCTGACACATCAGTAAATTCTTAGTCAGCTGAAAAAATTGTTGGAGTTTACGAATACTCTTACTCAACTTATGCAATATGATACTCCCTATAAAATTTAAATGAATTTAACTTCAAATTACTGTTGGAATCTTTAATCCTAAAACTGGTTTTGATAAAATGGATATCTTTGAGAATGTGTGTCGAGATAGTTCATCTTAAATTTATTAATTAATTAAATTATTAAAAAAATCAATTCAAACTTTCAATTAAATACCCTATAGCAATCTTGCTAAGATACTTTTTAGCAATCTCTAAACTTTTGAAAAGCTTTTTATTGTCAAAATTAATATCATCAGTTTTTATATCCTCTAAATTTTCATCTTTCAAATATTGAATTATAGCTTTCTTATCAATTTGAGAAACTTTAGTTTTAATCTCCTTTTTCGCTTATTCAATGTCAATTTAAATACCAATTTCCCACCATATAAGTTTAATAGTGTCTTCCAATCTCTCTGAGTTAACCAAATCTTCATACTTAACGGGGATAATATAACTTGAGTATTAAGGAGTTTATTTATATTCATAATAAGCGTACTCTGACATTAACCATTCGATTAGGCCTCTAAATAACATGTCTTCCACTTGCAAAATTCTTTCGCACCATTTTTTATTCTTTTCAATGTTAGAGTCAGTTTCTTTAACTTCTTCGCTTTAATTCGAGTTTGAAATTTGATCAGGAATCATTTTTCTGATAAAAAGCTGTTTTCCTGTATAAATCTAATCAAAGCATCCCATTTTGCATCCTTATATCCATACCAGTTAAAATTACTTCCAAAATTAGAAATACTCTAAGCCACATCAACCCAGTTTCTTCTTACATATAGGAATTTCGATAACGGGAAAATTTAAATTAAAAGAGGCACTCTCATTATATGTTCAGGCATTTTTTCCAAGTAGATTTACCTGACAAATATAGATTCATTGTATTATAACTGCTCATTTTTGTTCTTTTACTTTGCTTTTACATAGTCAGGATGAGTGATAAAAAGTTCCAAAATATACTTTAAGAGTGTCTTAATATGATTTAGACTTTCCACATCGGTGTAATTTTTAGGATTTTACATAGAAATTGAGCAATTTTATTTTTCACTTTGCTTGCTCCATATATCAAATACTCCCCCATTAAAGGCATTCAGATAGATCTCTCTAGGCTCATTTAAGCAAATTGATATGAAATTCTAATGATTTTACAGTAGTGCTTGCGATAAAAGTTTAAACATAAGTGTTGTACCAGACCTACCACATCCTGTTATAAATATGGGTTGCACTCTACCAAGTTGAGATATTTAGGACGAACAATAGATATACGATAACTCGAAGTTTTTATCGGTTTATGTGCTTGAGGGTTCGTTAAACTTATTGAAATCACCAGTGAGCAGGAAAGTTTCAAAATCCTTTGGGAGGAAATAATTAACATTGCAAGGTATGTGCTCGAAATCTTTGTGAGATTCAGATTTATACAAATCTGAAATATCTATCAAACCAACTTTGGTCTATTCTTTCTGTTCTTCTATAATCTTTTTTTGAGACTTCTCAATTTTACTCTGGTGAAAATTCTATTAGCTTACAAGTTGGCTTTATATCTGTTGTAACTCATTTGGTATCTGAGATGATTAATTAGATCCACCCCCCATCATTTTTGACATAATTGATAGTATATCTGACATCTTCTTGGATTAAGCGCATTTATCACACTCACATGTTAATGAGTTGTGCTTACTTTCTTGTTTATCCATTTTTTAATATATATTAAATTAATCTTTATTAAAATTTCTATCTATAATTTTACATATTCCATATGTACCCAATGAAATATTGGAATTATTGATTGAGTTAAATTTAAATTATTTCTCATATGATTTTCATACTCATATTAAATTACATATTATATATAATCTTATCATCATATACTCTATTTCAATCATCATCATTTGAATCATCATCTTCATCATCGTCGTCATCACAATGTTTAATCATAGTAGAAGCCTTTTTGTCATTTTTCTTACTATTTTTGCCCCCATTTCCTTTCTCCATATCTTTATATTTACCATTTTTACTTGTGGATTTCTTATCTTTTTGCTTTGATTTTGATTTGTTTTTACCATTTTTCCCTTTCATGCTTCCTTCAAGTTCAGAAAAATAACAAAATATTTTAATATTAGTCACTATAAGTTCTTATATTTTTATTGGAAAATCTATAAAAGGTTTATAATTTTTTATATATATATAATTTTATTGGGCGTAATATTATGAATGAGATAACAAGCAAATAGAAAGCCATGATAATGAAAATTATACTTCCGATTATTGAGACTTTATTATCAATGAGTATTATCATGATTGAGTTCAAGTATGAGAGTCTTAAGAAACTCTGACCCACTTTTAACACAAGCAGAATTTCCAAGATACTATAAGAAAGGTTAGAATTGAATGTGAACTTACATCTAAGCAAACCAGTTCAGAGTGAGTAGATAAAATAAATGTATATGGGGTAAGTTATTAAAATGGGATAATAATCCAAGTACTAGTTTCAGAGTGTATTTTAGAGGTTCCACTTTTTAGGCGTAGTTTGCTTGCATATCTAAAAGCCTGTATTCCTTCTCTGCCAATATAAAATAATTGTCTTAGTTAATAACTTTTACATTGAAATACAATTCCTAAAATTATAAAAGCCTATTTTTGAATTCAAAAAATATTACTATAATGATCTAGATTCATATATTCTAACTTTCTTATTAAAAGTTCTGCGTTTTTTCCATCCAGAAAATCCTTTGTAAATTATATAAAAAATTATTTATTCATTTAGTACAAAGCTTAAACTACCCTTGTGGTAACCTTGTTTAATTTCTTCTTATGTCAGATGTATTCCATTTATATTTTTATTAGTATTTCTTTAGAATTTCATACTATCCAAACACATAAACATATTTCACACTAAATCTTTACCTCACTTAAGAAGAAATATGTTGGAACAGTTAATTACATATTTATCCCTCCTTATTACATAAATTTTACTTTTTATTGCATAGCTCTCTTACATTTCTTCCTCTATAAACACACATAGATGAATATCTTTGTAACAAACATTTTTGTGAAGTAAAAAGCTCAGTAAAAATATATAATTTTATAACTTACCAAATTATCCTGTTCATTGCTCTCATAGTAAACTATGCATATGGGGAAGAGACCCCACACAAAACTGCACTAGGTCACTAGAATGATAAACCAAAGTAGTTCCATGTTTATTCCACCGTCTGCCTAAGAATTCGCTATGTCTAGTGGTACCATTATTATTTAAAATAAATAAAATAAAAATAAAAATTGGTTTAAATCTATTAAGAATGATTTACTTATAGAGCTTTCTACTACACTAAGGCCTGCTGAGAGTAGGCAGGGGGTTGCTGGGTTCATCGCATTATGGGCCAGTCGGCGGGGTTCAATCTGTCAGTTCCTAAACTTCTCGAGTTGACTGCACGCTAAGGATTTCCCTGCATTAGATGAGCTACCTGGCATGACTTCAGCTTCTTAGGTAATAGTGTTGAACCTTCAAAAGTGAGAAGATGAGAACCATAGAAGCCAACGATAATGATTTTCCTCCCACACCAGGTCGGGCTAATGAGGATACCACAGCGAAAGGACAGAGACTACTATCTCAGCAGCGGCGGAACCTGGTAAGAGTTTTCTCCAAACTCCCCTTTAATTGTTTACAGGAAGCAGATTTCTGCGAGCTCTGCGGGGATACTCCTAGTCAATAGCTAGGCTCTTGTCTCGTATGCATCTCGGTACAGGGAAAAGTGGAATGGGGGGCGAAGTGGTTTTTTGGAGTTTTTCTAGTTCACGACTTGCCACGTCATTGATTGCCACGTCAACTCACTTCAGATACGTCTACGTCACGACTAAAATTGATGGTTTGATTTGAGTATTAAACAGTGAATTGTTAAATAATTTAATATGAGTATAACTCGTTAATCATCATCTATTAAGAATATTTTTAATTATGTAATAGAATGGGTAGATAACTCAAAGTGAAGCCAAACACCTATAAAAATATTCAAGCAAATTCAGGCTAAATAGATATTCAAAGATAAATTAAAGAATAGATTAAACTTATATTATAATACAATAAAATGAACATATAATAATATCCAAATGATGATTATGATCGCAAATTAAAATTTGATAAAGATTTAGATTAAAACAATCAAAAGCATAAAAATGAACAAAAAAGTGATTTAAAAAAGCCCCTACTAGGCTATAATTATACAATAAATTCTGAAAACAATCATTTAAAAGATGAATATATTGACTAGAGATAGGAATAGGCTATTAGTCGAAAAATTACTTTTAAAATAAGATTTCAAAGTATAATTGGATTACTATGCATTTAAAATTATTATAATTAATATCCATTAAAATGAAAATACATCCAATATGTGATCTTATTAATATATATATTTTTATAAACCCATATATATAATAATAAAGAGCATGTTGATGGCATTAACATTTTTATCAATATCAAACACATTTGTGAAGATTTTATTCAATCAAAATAATGGCATAAATGTTCTGGAGATCATATTAATTCGAGGAATATTTGCAATTGTACTCAATTAAATTATCATTTTGGTATTTTACAGAGATGTAAGTATCTTCAAGCTTAATAGAGATGAAGTCCATAAGTTGCTCTAAAGAGCTGCTTTATAAATACAAATATTTACATATCAAATTATATAACTCTATATTAATATTTACATTTGCTTTTAGTTACATGGCTTGGGTATTGCAATTTTACTCTATAAACTATCTCCCTCTAGGTTTGGTAAACATCATTTAAAACTTGATCCCAATCTTCACTTCAATCTTCGCCTATCTAATTTTAAGAGAAACTTTGAAAATGTTAGAAATCATGAATATCCTTGTATCTTTAACAGGCGTGATATTCGTAGTGATTTATTCAACAGAAAATCAAAACACACAACCCCCTAATTTTGACAGTATAGATTAGACTCCCAGTTCAAATAAAAGCATAGGGCTATAAGAAATCGGGTAATTTATGTTTGTACTTTCAATTGTTATGAACTTCTTGAGTGCCATGATTGCTTCGTTAACTGGCGTTATTATAAGGCAATTGAAAACAGTGCATTTCACTTTGATTGCAGGTTTTTAAGCGATTTGCTCTGTGATAGTTTCATTAACTCTTCTACTTTTTTATCACATATTTTTCACAGACAGCAACTCCCCAGATAACTTATTCAATAAGTACAGCAATTTTAATCCATCGACTGATCTTTAGTACATATTTGGAGTGGGCTTATTTGGGGCTTTTTCTTAAATTTGCTATGTAAAAGCTCTTTTTTATGATAAAGCGGGTAGAGTGGCCAGCTTAAACCCATTGTAAATAGTTTATGGGTATGCAGCTGATGTAATATTCTTCGCTCATTCGTTGTAAATGTTTGAGGTCGTGGGGTCTTCAGTCGTATTAACATGCTCTGCTTTTGTATTCTTTATAAAATGCTATTATTTTTAGGATTGATTAAAGATTAACTAATCAGTAACAACATGTGTAAACATAAAAATCTAAAGAAAAATTATTAAAAACAATTGATATTGTTGAACTTTAGAAAAAATAGAATAATTATTGTCATTTTACGTTTACATAAATTGTAAATTTCATATTTTATAGATTAAAACAGCATTGATAAATTTAAAATACATTGACTTAAACAAAATTATTGAAATGAAAATAATAAAATTATCATATTTATTTACTTCAAACATTTAGCTAGTTAATCTATTGTTTTTACTGCAATTCTCTTTGTGCTTTAACCATCCTGAGGATGTCAGCATATTCCAAAAATGGATTGAATATTTCACAGCTGCTTTTCTCCCCATCATCTCCGTAGTTATCATTCAATAAGATCTACAACATGAAATAATATGAAATGTGGTAATAATCTAATAAAAAAACACTATTTTGTATGATATTTATAGATTGGAGGGACTTTAATTCTCCTCTTCAGATAGGTCCTCATCACTATCGAAATCATCCATTGATTCATCTTCTCCGACGCCATTACCTTCCTCGTGATCTTCGTGAGTGGAGTGATATCTCTCTATGTTATGGTGACTTCTCCCTGGACTGCTCTATCTCCCACCAACTTTGCTGCTCTTCACTGGTGAAATCCCTAAAAAATGTCGATAAAACTAAAGATCTATGCTTACTATTATTGGGTCCTTCATTTCCACTATCTTCATCATAGTCACTGCCCATTTCTAGCTTTCTTTTCATTTTCTCTAATTTCACTGCTGCTCTTCTTGCAGATGAGTTTTTCTTCTCTATTTGCGACCAATAAGTTTCCAATTCTCCGTTTTAATGTATCAAACTTATGAACTATATGGTAAATTTTGTTTATATCAGGGAAATTCAACTTAATTTTATTGTAAAAAGGGTTAGTACAATTGTATTGACCATAAAATATACCCCATTTTCATGTTAAAAAGCTTTTTTGATCTTAACTTACCTGTGAAAGTGCTTATCTTACATCTGGATAAACCTATTTCTCTAATAATGCCACAACTTTCTTGTTTCTTATGCCTCCCTTTGCAGTTATCTTAGTCATATTTTATTGATCTTTTTAAGCATTAGCTTGAGCTTAAGCTTATCTAAGTTGCGCTGAAGACTGTCTCTTTTATTGCGTAATCAATTATAAAAATCATGAAATTGATTTAAAATTATTAAACAATACATACAATATTACTGGTTCAAAGTTGGTCTCTTTTAGTTATCTTCCTGGAATTGCTTTTATAGAGAAGGATTAATGAGACCACCCTAAATGGGAAGTTGGAAATTGGGTTTATTGGGTTGTTATTGCTCTATAAAAGACATTTTATATGTATTTATTTTTGGATTATTAAGAAATTAATTTTGAATAAGGTTTTAAGCTTAAATTTCACATATTTGCTTTGTGAAAAACTAGAAATAATATTTTTATTTTAATTAAGGTCTGCAGTTCATACTATAACGAGAATAATAAGAGAGATAGAAAAGCGTTTGAAGAGAGTGCTTTCATAAAAATACAAATAAATTTATACTTGAAAATATTTCAATATCTTTAGAGAATTTCTAAGAATACTATCTTACTTAAAAGTAAATTTATTAATAAATACCAGCCATTCTTAGCCAAATTTAGCAGTGGCCATTCCTAGATTTTTAAGTAAATTGTAGAAAGCATAGAGACCATGAGCATTGCATTCTACCATTTGTCCTATTTCACAGAGTTGATAAATGTACATATTCATTTTTTCTAGTTTAGACTGAGAGTTTCCCATCATCCCTTAGTTCCCATACATTCACTCAAATTGAATGTGGTAAAAATACTAACTAAAAATTAGTTAATTGAGGTCTGAATATTTTAATGTGATTTTAATATTCCACCTCCTCCGTACATACCTCTACCGTACATACCACCGCCGCCATACATGCCGCCTCCTCCATACATGCCGCCTCCCCCGTACATACCGCCTCCCCCATACATTCCACCTGAGGAGTATGGACTACTGCCATAACCACTACTATTTCCAAATAAGCTACTACCAGTCCCCATTCCAGAAGTGTATTAAATATAAATGTAAAACAATTAGTGCTCATTCCAGATGTTGCTGAGTTAGTTTATTAACCCAATGTATCTGCTAATTATCCAGCCATTTATTTAGTTTCTTCATTAGACGATAATCCCATGCCACTATTATTTTAATCTACACCTAGGATTTAAGCTGGAGTCTTTCCACCCATAATTTGACTGCTTTGTGTCTGTCTATAAGTCATTGAATTATTATTCATAATTGAAATTTGTGAGAAAATGTAGATAAATTTTCACTATTATAAAGGAAACTTACAAATTATGATTTTGTGGGGGCGAGATAGTTGTGTCAGATGGAGCAATAATCTGTTCTGGAGTAGTTGCAGTATTAAGTGTAGTGCGAGTTCGTTCCCAAGGTTTAGGTGCTGACATTATTCTACTTATTTCTATTTTAATTAATTATAATAATAAAAAGTGATGTGTAATCCTAATATAAGATGACGACTCTAATTACTCTTCATATTTTCATTTTCAATCATTACAATAATGAAATATTCATTATTAGTTTCCCATAAAAATTTAGACAAAATTGGACTGTGCTAATTGCTCTAGGTTAATGCTTCGACAATTTTACTTAGCAAATAAATTGCTCCATTAACCATAGCAATTTCTGCTTACTCACTACTCATAGTATTAATATTTTTCCCTGTTTTTCTATATCTAATATAATTTTTTTTCCTCTCGCCAATAACATTCTATAAATCTTTGTTACTGCTAGGCCTGTAATCATCTTTAAGAGAGAAAAGATTCATTAATTCCGCTGCGAATTGCATAATTGTGAACAAATGCGATTCTTTATCATGAAAAATTTGCAGTAATTTTTGGGAACTCATAGCTGAATCCAGCTTTTTTAATGAAATTTAACTTAATTATATGAAAACTTGGGTAATTGGTAGTTTTATAAGGGTGTCAAAGATTATTACTGAGGTGGTCTTTGGGATGTTATTAATTATTGAGAGATTAATCAAGAGTTCTTAATTAGATTGGTTTAAGTAAGTTGTGAATAAATCTTCAACCTGTGAGTTACCTATGTTCTGAAAATTTCCCATTATTATACTATTTTGATATATTTAATTTGTTTTTTATTAATATCGTTTATAAATTTCTTATATAAACTTAATCTATCTTTGTCATTCATTAAGTTATAAAAATAATTGTTATCGCAAATTAA
>ARYC01016013.1:0-12411 GCA_000711775.1 Oxytricha trifallax
ATTATTGCAAAAGATGGATCTTACAGATTAAAGAAAAAGGTTATTATGTTTTTTGCACTCTATATTGATGGATTATTACTAAAATTTCTGGTTTTTGGTTTGATTTTCTGGTACTTACTGTTAAAAAAAGTGATCTATTATAATGGTAATCACAAAATTTTTATATTTACTATAATATTTCTAACCACTTGCAATTAGTCAAAGGAGATTTATACCAATAATCAAGAACTTTAACTTAATTTATATGCCTATTTTTCACAATTAATTTCCTTCGCTTTTACTATAATAATAGTTGTTTCAATCCGTATTTTAAATTAATTTTTATGTAAAATATTTATATAGATAGCCTATTTCTTTAATTTTTACATTTTTTTCAGAAAAAAATATATTAGAATGTATTATAGTAATCATGACTGACTAGAAAATTAATTTAAAGATGTTGAATAATATTTTTTAATTCTCATAAATATTTGAGCAAACTAGAATCTCAAATATTTTTCCTCTATATTCTATAAAACTGTATTAATTTCGTTTAACTTTGAATAAGAGCTATAATAAGGTGATATATTTGATACTGATGAAATAGAGTAATTAGTTAATTTAATTAATATTTTTATAATTTTAAATAAGAGCAAATAAGTTAAGAATAAAGAGCAGTTACTGCATTGAGAAAACACAAAACTATGAATATCTAAATTACCTATTAATTTATTCACCAATTTATCTCATGAAGATGATACAAACCAACTTGAGAATATTGTAAATTAGACGTTAAACTTTATATTGTGTTACAAATTAAATACTTTTATGAAATAACTTAATAAATTTGCCCAGAAAGGAAGGTCTAACAAGAAATATCAAAACATATTATTGGTAAAAGAAAGGTTTTTTTCTTCCATCCTATAAAATTAGAGATTAAATCCTATACAATTTAATAATGGCGAATTACTTCATATGATGCAAGAAATTTGCCATACATTCATAAGATAAACTCTTATATACTAAATCGTAACTCTTCTAATTTTAATGTAATTTCCTTTGTTTTCTATCTTATGTTTTTTTGTGGATAACGATAAATATCTTTTTTTAATGAATTTAATAAAGTTATCAAATACTTTGCCAAAGAATGAAAATGAAGTTATGCTTAATTTGGCATTTAAATTAATTGTGAAGTGTAAGATATAGTCCCAAAGTGCTATGCAACAGTTTATGTATATCTTTATTATATTTTTTTTCTTCCAATTTTTGTCATTGTTATTAACATGCTTTTCCATTTAAAGTACTAAAATCAATTCTATTTAATGAAGTCAGTCTTGCATTAGATGTATTTATAACTTTAATTTTTTACTAAAATTTTCAATAATATTCAATTACTTTAATTATTACAAGCCTAATTGAAATTCAAGATCTTCAGTATCACATTTATTTAAGATTCCTAATATATATTATGTTTATTTCAAAAAAGTGCAAACATTTTTATGGTAAATTTTTATTTATTAATTATTTATATCTGTGTTTAATTACTTACAATATTTTCATTTTTTTCTAGTAATTAGTATCTCAATGAATTAAATTGTTTGCGTTTAATTGTAATATTATTTACTTATTAATTTTATATTTATTAATGTTATATTTATTAATTGAGGGTGAGACTTATTAACATTGATAAGTTTAGTTTCCCTCACAATTAAAAATCTTAATTTGCAATTGATTTGTTCTTATTGATAGCTCTTGCAAGGAAATTTATTATCGACTTTATAAAAGATTTATTTTTATTCTATAATACGAAAACCTATTTTAATTATTCTTACCAATATTTTTATTAGGAATTTTAAACATTCACGAATATCAATATATCAATACTAATCAATTTATAATTAAAAATAAATTTATTAATCTTATTGGAATATTTTATGCCTAATTGATTCAAGCCTATCACATGATCATTTATTAATTAACACCAAAGATAATGTGATACTTAAGTCTATATTCTAAGTTTTGAACAGCAAATTTTCAACAATTTTAGTAGTTAATGTAATTATTAGTGCCAAGTCAACATAGAATTATCTAAATTCGCATCTTTATATTAATATTGCAAGTATATTTTTTGTTAAATAATCAATATTATAATAAATTAAAACTTTTAAAGTTAACTTGCTACAGACTTTTGACAATTTAATTCTTTTTTAATTAAGGCATGAAAATTAACTAAACAAATTACCCAAAATAAAACTCGAGTTTACTTATTTTTAACGAATTCGATAAATGGGAAGCATCTATAAAAAATCAGGTAAGCTTTTAATTCCCTATTAACAGGAAACATTTTGAGTATGCTTCGAGTAAGATAATTGCAATTATTTCAATTTATTATATTCTTAATTATTTTCACAACTCAATGATTTCCTTCAATATTCATGCAAAAAAACAAGGTAAATTAAAACTCAAAAGTGAAATTCTTTCCTTGATAAGTTAAGTAATTAATGGAAGCAAACTTCTTTTTGTATTATAGTTATATATTACTATTTTTATGAAAGTGTGTATCTTGTTTATTCAGTTTACATATTCTATATCAATGATTTGAATTATAAATAAATTTCAAATTTAAGATATAGCAAATGTTAGAATCAGCCAATCATAAAAATAATACACTTTTAAATTTAATATGGTTTATTTTTAATGCGGTACTTAGAAATACAGTTTATATTTATGTTTTTGCTCAACTAAGTCTGATGAGTTGCTTATGAGCACTTTTCAATATTAAATTATTGGTAAAGGGTAGTGTAAATAATTGACTGTAATTTTAGAATTTATTTTAATCTTAAATTTTATCATATTTTTACCCAACTATTAACGTTATCAGTTTCAATTAAGTATAATATTAAAAATATTCCGTCTATTTGCTCAAATAAGATCTAGTTTAATGATTTGAATTACATATATTGCTTATTGGTTGATAAAAATTATTTGATTAATGAGAGTGTCTAAATATCTTAATTTATCCTGTTAGAAATCTAATGATATACTCATTGGTGAAAGATACAAATTAGTGATAAATGTTTATAGAAACCTTAATATTTTATTTTTTTTAATTTTATTTAGCAGTGCTTTAAAAATAAGTTATTTTAATGAAGATTATTCGTTCCTTTTAACTCCGTAGTGTGATGAATCTCTTAAATGGGATGTATGAACAGAAATTATTATATATTTTTGTAACTGTGTTTAAACTTTGAACAATAGGGCTCACATATAAATAATATGAAGGAATTTATACTATTATAACCTACTATGTTTTAGAAAGAGGAGAATTTTTTTATTAATTAACAAAATTTCTATAATATTTATCAAGGGTGAAAAAATACTAAGGCAAACTCTAAATAATATAATTATTTAAAAAATATAGTAAATAAAATTATATGATATTTTAAGAATAAATTATTTGTTTTATAAATTTTTAATAGAATCTTTGATTATTAACATTAAGATATTTAAAGTGCTTAAAATATAAATAATCATTAAATTAGAAAATTAATTACTATGTGAAGTACCAATATCATTTATTACTTTCTAATAGAGCTTTCTATTATAATAAGGCCTACCGGGGCAGGAAAGGGGTAGCTATGCGCAGCGCATGAGAGGCCAGTCCGCGGGGTTCAATCTGTGAGCTACTACACTCCTCGAGTGTGCTAGGGTCCTAGGATTTCTCTGCATAGATGAGCTTTCCTGGCATAAGTTCAGCTTCCTAGATAATAGTGAGCAGATTGGAGGTACCGCTATGCTTCAAAAGTGAGAAGACAAAAACCGTTGAAACCAACGATAAGGTTTTTTACCCACATCTGGTTAGGGTGGTGAAGCTAACACAGCAAAAGGACATGGATTATGTTTCCCAGCTGCTGTGGGACTGGTAAGCGTTTTTCTTCAATCCCTCTCAACTAGTCGAATCCCGCAAGCTCTGTTTTCTGGTATCACTCTGGTCAACATCTTGATTTACGAGAGACTAAGTGATAGCGGAAGTAGTATTTTCGGAGTTTTCTACTTTTTGACGGCCACTTCACGGAATTGCCACGTCAACTCACTCATATACGTTTTCTTCACGACTAAGATTGATGGTCTAATTGGTGCATAAAGTTGTATTTTAACTATAAATAATTATTATGCTAAAAATAATAAACTTTCTTATTATTAACACTAAAAATTATTAAAAACAAAATTCAATCAATTTATATTTGTTTAGGGAATTTTTATTATAAGAGTGCGTGTGATCTGTAAAATTAATTTATTTATTTAATTTGAAAGTTATAATGGCTATTCAGTGTTTAAAATTATTATAATATAGCTATTAAAGGAAATAATTGTAAAGTCACTAACAAATTAAAGGCGATTGTTGCACTAAATTATGATCATTTAAAGTACAACTTAAAAACACAAGTTTATAAGATAAAATTACAATATAGGAGATTGTAAGATATTGGGAAGGTAAATTATTTAAAAATGCAAGAATATTATAAATAAAAAAATAAAATATTTATATTATTTGTAAATTATATATAAATCAATTCTTCTTGCTGTAATGTGCTTCTCTTCAGAAATAATTACTATTATTTAATAAAAAATACAAATAAAAATAGTTGTGAATATAATTAACTGGAGTGTATTATTATTGCTTGTCTCCTTTTGCTATCACCATCTGTTTATTCATAGTGATTTTCATTCTCTTGATGCTGAAATACTTGCAATACTACTTGATTTTATAGAGTAGTCTTCGTATGGGTTATATACATTCATCTTATATTACTCATAATTTAGGCTCTTATTAGTATAAAATTTAATACTTTTTGGGTGGTAATAAACTTCTTGAACTTATCATCTCTAAGTTTAATTTTTTAGGAAACTTGTTAACACTATTTTTCATTATATTAAAGAGATCTAAATGAGTCATAGATGGCATTTGTTTGAGGTAATTTGTGTAATATTGACAAGAGAGATTAAGATTAATATTATGAAATTTAACGAAATATGATGATGCAGACTGAGTGATAAATTAGAGTAAAGTTATTCCTTAGTTTACTCATATTAAACAAAGGCAGACAAATTAAATGATAAAAACTACAAAAGATATTTTCATGATTTGATTGAGATGCTCTTAAATATACAATCAATGATTACATAGACTTCTATTAATATGGGTTATTTTCAAAATATTTACTCCTGAAACTTTTTTGACGGATTTTTTCGGCCTTTAAAATAGTATTACTTTATTAATAGTATTTTAGTTACACTTGAACTTTCATTTGGAGTTCTGCTACACTAAAGTCTTTAGAAGTTGAATGACTTATAAAATTCAAAGTCTTTTAATAATTTTATTAACCATTTTTTTTAAGAAATTTTCTTACATTAATAATTTCTTCATAGGATCCATTTAAGAAACGATAGTTTTCTATTTTTTTTGCTCTCAAATTAAAAAATTATTGAGATATTTGTCAGAAGATAAAAAGTAATACTATTATTTTTATACATTCTTTTATAGACTTAAATTTGTTATTTTATGCTCCACGATTTTAGAGTTTATCAATAAATATTTGAAATATATCTATAATCTCAAATCTTTCAAAGATTATCATCTCAAGCTGTACTTTGAACTTGCATAGATATGAGTCATTAAAATAACAAATTTATTTCTTAAAAAGAGAATGCAAAATCTTATTTTAATGAGATGCAGTTATATTTATGAAATTATTACTTCTCAGTAACATTTATTGAGCAGATGTCCTTAAATAAAAGTTATCTTATGAATTTCCGTTTCTTTTGATTGATACCATGAAAAAAAAAACATCTTTAATGAATCTCTAAGGGTTATAAATTTAATATACAATAAAATTCTCATATGGCTTATATCCTCGCTATATTTGAGGTTAAAATAATGACTTTGTGTTAAGTGCAGTCAATGACCAGAGTCATTGCATATTAGTAATTAATATTGTAAAAACATTCAGTTAATAAGTTTAAATCAAGAATATATAAAATTCTCAATTTTTTAACTCACTTATTAAAAGGCATTGCGATTATTAAATTATTTCTAGTGGATAAAGCAGTTTAGACCTCTGCAAAGTCTTTGAAATTTAATTGGTTATATTTTATTTTGGTTCTTAATTAAATAAGCATGAATTGTCTCTATTAATCTAAATAAACTACAATAGTATTTTCTGAATAAATTATACACAGATTTATAATAAAATGGTATTTGACTTTTTAGTCCGAATCTTTCTATTATTATTATTATTATTTATTATTATTATTTTTATTATTAATTTTTTACCTTTACTGTTATGATTACTTGGGCTTATGCTTGGCAATCCTTTCAATACTACTTTAGAGATAGTAACCATCATTAGAGATCTACAATAATAAATCTTTAAATTAGTTATATGTGAATTTTTTGGTATAAAAATAACCGAAAACTGTTTAAAGTATTTCAAAAGCAGCTTATGTCTAGTAAAATGATCTAAATTCATTCAAACTATTTTGAACTGCATTTTTAATTCTAGTTATTTTCTCATTAAATTCAAAAATTCTAAATATCTTTATCATATCAAAGCCATTCAAAGTTTTACATTATAGTATTTTATTACAAGCTCTCCATTTTTTAAAATTCTTTTATTTTTTTGCTTTTTATTCTTAAATTTGATGTTATATATGATTTAATTGATAAAAAGTAGTCATACTTTCTCCTGATAAATTTGATATCTTAATAATCTTGATTGATTAGTTCAAATGGATCTAGTAAATGAATGTCATTTTTAGATAAAAATATATAATTTATAAATCTTTTCATAGATTTATTTATGTTATTGTTAAGCAATTTCATCTTAAGTTGAGTAAATGATTCATTAGTAATTTTATAGGCTTTTATTACCTACTTTAATTATAGTTTAATTTACATGTTAAGATAAGTAATATTCATTGTTAATATTTTATATGTATTATAACTAATAATAGAAAGTTATAGAAATATGAGATGCTTTTAACTACTCAATCATGTTTATTTTATGCATATCTTTATTTTATTTTATATATAATTTCCGCTTCATTAAAACTTAAGTAATTTATCAATTCTTACAATAAGTCTAGGTTTATTTTTATATCAAGGATGTATAATTTATAACTCATAATTATACTTTTTTAATTTTTTTAATCTTTATTTAAATGTGATTTTCCTATTTCAATTAATTCTTCTCAGAGTAGGAATCACTCATTATATTTCTGTTGGAGAAAAGCGCTCTTCAATTTGTGTAACATTATTTTAATATTAATAAATAATTTATTTTATCAATTATTAATTAAGCATAATAATTATTTTATGTTTCAAGAACAGTTTCTTGCACTTTCTGATTGCTAAAATTAAATTCAAAGTTCAGGATATTAGAGATATTAATAAATTCAGGTTTCTGTAGGATTTTAAAATGTCATCAATTTATATTTCAATCAAAACTAATATTTTATAATTAATATTATTAATAACTGTGCCCCAGTTCTAAAACATAGATCGAGAAAGCATAAGAGAGGAGATTCGAAGACAGAGAAAGGCTAGGAGAGGAGCAAGCTCCAGAGAATTCTGGACAGAGAAACAACACAACCACTGGATTGAGATATACACAGAATGGAAGCATTTCGATACAATTACAGGGAATCATATCCTAGAAGAGTCAATCGAAGAAATCTAGAGCCAGATAGAGAAAGTAAAATTTAGCAAGTCAAGATAAGAATATTTAATCATTTAACGGTAGTCGTGAATGATTATGGAATCTAAAGCATTGGGAAAAGCATTGGAGCGACAAATTGGAAAATGGAAAGTTCTGGAGATATCAAAATGAAATTCATAGGGTGATAATGCCATTAAGCTACTTCCACAAAGAATTGAAGAAACTGGGTAGTGGTGAAGATAGAAAGAGGCTCAAAAATAATAGAGGTGTATGATACTATGAAATCGGTTGGAAGTCTGGAAAAAAATCTAGAGACATCTGAAGCAAATATGTGAATTCTCGGAAGGTGCTATTGGGAAAGAGGCAGGAATCAACAAGATTGGGATAAAAAATGAAAATAATCAAGTCAGTGACCCAGAGGATTGCGCAGTGATGGCGATACTAATAATAAACCATTTCTCTGGAGCTACCAGTTGAACCGGTCTTTCATATATTCGCGAAGGACTGGATTTACATGCAGAGAAACTATGTTCAACCTGGTAATCAGATACAAGTAAATGAAAATTGAAAGGTCAGGAATGGCACAAGAGGAGTAAAAAGTGGTTAAAAACACTGAGAGAAAAACATGATGATATGGCAGAAAGCAGATGAAGAGATGCGCACATATATATACAAATCTCACATTGACAGTTTTGACGAATTGATTCTCAGAGAAGCGCCTAATTCATCATTGGACAAAGAGTCCCTCAAGTATGAAGAGAGATTTAGTGAAATGATCGATGAGGTTTCAGATGTCGAGGACTATATATTCAAACACTGACATCTCAAACAAAAAACCATAGATGAGGTTGAGCTGAAGGGATACTTTAAATACAAGGGAGAGACCACAAAAGAATAACAGATATTTGACCTAGTGAAATCAAAGCATATGAAAAAGGAGATGTTACAAAACTGAGAAAGTAAAGTAAGGAATTGGAGATAAAATGAGATAGGCTTAGAATTGCAAGTACGCTCTCTTATTGTGGTCATTATTTAGCGAGCAGAGTTTTAAACTTAGGCATGAATTTCATATTTTAATTTTTTACCTAAAATTACTGACTTTTATTTATAACTATTATATAATGAATTTATTTAATAAATATGTTTTTATTATATATCATCAGTACTTAATTCAGTTTTTAATTGAGAATATCAAACTAATCAAGCCCATTTATTGCAAAAATAGATTTTATTTTTATCCATTAAAAAATTATGGAAAAAATCTTTATTAAATATTTTATGATCCTTTTCACACAAAATATTAATTTATAAACTTGTTCTGACTTTTACTATATCAGTAGTAATATACTTGATTATCAAATCATTAACATTTTAATAAGGAATAGAAGGGAACGTTAATAATGAGTAAAAAGAAAAATTTATTTATATGTTTTGAATAATTTCTTCTCTAATAATAACATTGAAACTAAGATATATAATGAAAATGCATAAAATTTCTAATAGAAAAGTAATTATTGTGTAGGAAACTAATGCTTGAACTAAGACAAATTCTGGTAGATATTGATAAAATATTATGAATTTTAATCTGGAGCATTATCAGAGTATATTTAAGAAAAATTTGTTTACTTAAATTTGAATAACTTGAGAATAATTGTATTAAGTATATAATCAGTTCAATATATTATATAAATAAACACATAATGAAAATAATAGTGTAAGAAAGACTTAATCTGTTTAATTTGGAGCAAATCAATAGATAGACTAGGAGCTTAATATATTTATTTCTATGATTCAATTTCTATTCAATGACTCAAATAGCATATCGAGATACGCAAAATAGGAAGTTTTTATTAAAATAAATAAATTTACGAGCTTATTAATACTGATAATTACCAATAAAACTTGAAATTTCAATGAATTTTAATATGTTTAAAGGAATGTTAAAGATTATAGATAAAAATACCAAAAATATTTGATACACAACACCCATTCTTAGTCCTAATATTTAAGAGAGGGAAAGAGAGACAATCACATAAATTTCCCCAGTCAGCAAAATGATCTTAGATATAGCTTTACATTAGCTATTTAAAATAAAATAGTGGCATTAATGATTTATTTTTGAACTACTTAAAAAGGCTTCTTGCAACAAAAGCTCGATAAAAATAATTGAAATAAATTAAACTAGTAACTCTTAAGAATAAACTAGTTTGATTCATAATATATGCTAAAAATAAATAAAATCAAAGATCTATTAAAATATAGATGTTTAAGTCTAAAGTAAAGATTAAGAGATATTTACAGACTCTGATATTAGATATAGTTATGAGACATAAATAGTAATTTATGTCTAATATTAATCGTAGAAGTCTAAAATATCTACCTACAAAAAAGACACCTAAATTTATCAATCTCAAAATGCAAAAGATAATTAGTAAAAAGCAAAAATTTAGTGATAATCTCCCAATTTTTATAAAGCAACTATGAAAAAAAGGAAAGTATTTAATTAGAAATTCAAGAAAGATATTACTAATTCAAGATTTAATTATATCTTATCTAATTTATTTACTCTTAAACTTTAATCTTTCTTAAAAAGATTCTAGTTTGATATGAAACTTAACTAATAGAAACTTGAAGAAAATCTATATTATATTTATGATAAAAAAAGAGTCAAATTTTACTATTTCGCAAATTAGCTATAATTAATAATTAAACAATAATCTCAAAAAACATAAAGCTTCAGAAATTAAATTATTAGTGGATGGCTTGTTAGTATTATTGATAATATATTAATATTAGGAAATTTTTATATATGAAATATAATCAAACTTACTTAAAATGATATATAAATTAAATTAAATAATTAAACCATAAATGATAAATAAAAAGATGAAAATTTTCATATTTTATGTTATAATTGCTAATACTTAACATTTATTGTTTAACATATATTTGATTTCTTAGTGTTGTTAAATAATTCTATTATAGCAAACAACTTAAAATTAAAGAATAATCAATATACATATATATATATATATATATATATGTATAACTTCCATCTATTTCCTCAGTAGATAGAAATGTATATGTTTCTTACTTCAGCTTAATTTTATATTTTGTTTGAATTATGATAATTAATTAAGCTCTATTTTGAATAATAATAATATCTGTATTGTGATGGATATGAACTTAGAATTTTAATAATTTTAATAAAAAATAAAGGAATAATTTTCTAAGCAAAATTGACTTGATCTGTCGCTAAAAAAACGCTAATCGATAAAACCTTAAAATCTTCAATCAAAGTTTTTAAGGAAGCCAAAAAATGAAAATTTTACACATCCCTAATTTCTAAGATATTTATGCTTTATAACACGAAAACTTTAATTGATTAATTATTTTAATCACATTAATACTAAAACTTATTATGAAAATCAAAAATGGAAATCTCTAATTATTGATATTCTTCCTCTTCATCATCCTTTTCTTCTTCTTCATCTTCAAATTCAAGTTCCATGTCTGCTCTCTCTGTCACTCTGCGAAGCACCAGTCCAGCTGCACCTGTGGTCTTACCAGGTAGGACCACTATAAACAAAATATTAAAGATATGTTTTTTTTAACTTTCATTTTTAATGAGTGCTCTATCTCCACCTGCGTTTGATCTTTAAGTATTCGTATTATTATATTAAGTTTTTGATTAGATTTAAATTTTCGTATTATAAATCATAATTCCTGACCTACTGTTAAATTTATCCTAAACATAAATTATCATTCTCCTTATCTTTTAACTAGCAATATTCATTCAATTAAACATTTTTAAAAGCCTTTTAAAGGGCGTATTGTGATAAAAAATAATTTTTAAAATCATTATTTACTTAATTCATATTAGATATGTCGTACATGCATGTTTTTAAATCTAAAATCTTTAAGCCTGTAGATTTCTATAAAAACTGATTTTGTATTTTTTATGATGGAGTGGGACCTAATTGTTGAAAAATAATTAACCAAACTAAGATTATTATTAATAGAGCAATTTCATAAATATATAATTTATGATTAAGTTATTAATATCTGTTTTAATTTAACTGTATTTTAATATAAGTTATTAAAATTCAGTAGTTTTAATATTAAAATAAGAAATTAATGCATGGTTCTATTAATTTTTATTTTAAAGATATTACAAATAAAATCCACAAAAAAAAGAGAAAGTTAGTAATAGAATTAGATTTGAGGTTATGATTCACACACACTAGTTTTAAAATTTAAAAAATTTTAAAGTTAAAATGACAACTTATCCTTTACTATTATAAGTCCCGAATTAAAAATATGAATTTATGATAATTATATTTATCTCTTTATATTATTAAGTTAAAACTTAACTTAATAGAACCACAATGATTTCCGAAAATATTGACGTATTAAATGTCATCTCGTGGAATATGGACGGGTCTTCAGTAGAATCGATAAGTTTTCTACTGAAGATTATACAAAGACACTAACCTCACATAGTGTGCCTGCATGAATCTTGAAACACTAAAGTGCACTTCCTAGGATATAATATCTACGCGTCTGAAACAAAAATATCAGACGGTCAACATGGTACGATAACTCTTATCAAAGCTGCTCTGGGTAAAGTAGAGTTCCTAAACTCAGTTCCACTTTCGTTGGATCTATATCTTGTTGACGTAGGCCTAAAAATCTAAAACTTTTACATCTCTCA
>ARYC01016022.1:0-11303 GCA_000711775.1 Oxytricha trifallax
TTTTGCAGCATACAAATAATGATACGAATAACTTGCTTCAGCTACTCGAATTTGCTTCTAGTGGTGATTTAATGCAAGAATATTTAGATAGCTTTAATATTTAAGTCAGTGTACAAGCATACCACTAAGAGTTGCTGTTAGTGAATATATAATAGGCAACTTTAGCAAATAACAAATGAAAGTTAGGGAGAAGTATCTTGTCCTGATGTATTTTCTCGGGTTTCGGAAGTACTCTCCCAAAACAATCAATTAATTAATAATTTGCAATATATATATATATATATATATATGAATAAGATAAATTAAAATTTCAATTGTAATAACAGATATAAATCAACTTACTTAAATGTATAATATACAGCTTATCTCATCAGATATTTAAGACTATATGTTTTGCATTTAAATTTCTTAGATAATATAATTTGACAACAATTTTAATCAAACTTTTCAGTGCTCTGGAGCACTGGAAATGTGGTTTATTCGTAGGAGAAAAGATACAGCTACATTTGGAAATTTTAACAGCTTTGTATCACCATGAAAACTAAATAATAAGATTCCAATTGAGCAAAACGGTTTTGCCAAAATATCAAAATATCTTATGACTCTCGTTTCCTTAATTACATTTTTTTTATATCCTAATAGATTATATAACAAAATCATTCTTTTATAGGTCATCATAAAAACATTAATTACCAGTAGTTCGCAAAAAAGCCAATCATTACAAAACAAAGTAATCGTAATATTTTAGTTCCAAATTTATCTATGCTAAAACCATACACCCATGACTTCACAACATAATAAAGTCTCTTCAATGAGATAAAATGTTGAAATCTAAAGAATATATAATATTTATTTGGTTTTTATATAATAAAGATAAATTATAATTTTGAATAATGTAGAAGCAATCTCTCTTTTCTTTAATAGTAGTAGTTATCTTTCTTTTTTATATATATTATAAGCTAAAATAAAAGCAGATATTTCAATTTTTACACTTTCTTAGAAAAATGAAAATCAATTTTTTTAGCTATTTTCATAACATTTATGCTTTTTAGATAATATAATTTTCAATCTAATTATTTAAAACTATGTCAAATTCTTATATTTATGTTTTTAAGGTATTTAAAGAAGAAAAATTGCTTAAAATTTAGAAATAAATTTATTTTAGTCATGAAATAATTAATTATTTGAATTTTGATAATATACCAAACAAAAGAAATTATGAAATGTTTATACAATTAAAACTAGCATTGTTTAAAATATGAGAATTATATGACAATTAGAATTAAGAAGTATATGAAAATGGGCATTTTCACATATAATTATTATATTTTGAAAATTTCATTCAATTTTATAAACAGTTTTTATCGTAATGTCACCTAACAACATCATACAAAATTTTTTATTCTGGATATAATTTCCGTACAGCATATAATTATAAAAATAATAATAATATTATGGATATTCAAAACACAGCCCGCAAAAGTAGACTATTTTCGAGTATTCCCAAGCAATGACAATAGCAGAATTTTTTCAGTGAGTGATTTTATTTATTGTAATTATTTTATGCTTATTTAATTAATCTGTCTAAGTTGGAATGAATATATGCAAATCAACAATTCAGATTTAATAATGTTTTAGTTTTTTAATATTCTAACATTGATATTTAATTTTATTTAAAATTATTTTAAGTTTTATCATTTTGAATTTTTTGATTGAAATTAAAATTACAGAGTTTTATTTATATCTATGAATTTAATTAGAGTTTGTTTTTTATCTTATATTTATAATGAAGCTATGTATTTAATTAATATAATTATTTTTTGTATTTTAGAGATTTATTAAAGAAGATGTGTGATTTATCTAATAATGTTTAAATTTACCATTTATTCCTTAATTTTATTGATCTTTAAATTTTAAAATATATAATTATAATCAGTTCTTTTACTAAAAACTACTATATATTTATTTCAAAAATTCAAAACTAATATTGTGTTTTTATCTTAATTAAGCTTTTCTTTCTATAATATTAGAAATTTTAGGTTTCATGTATTAAATTATAAGTTGTAGCATTTTATGTAATTTTTATTAAAAATTTTTGTCAGAACTAATACTTATAGTACTCCAACAGAGTTTTGTGTTCTACTGATCAAAAGAGTTGTAAGAAAAGGAAACTTTGAAACCCCTCTAAGAAAATTATATTAAATGTAAATAATCGGATTATTTTAAATGGAAAGTATTAATGTTTATTAAGAAGATTATGCGGCAAGATGCAGTTCCATAGAGATTTTTGGATTCATACATATTTTTGAGTTAATAAAAAAGACTTTTTTAAAGATATGTAAACAAAAAAATTAAAGATATTTATAGAGTTTAAGCTAATAAGCATAGTTATTAAGAAGTAATAAAATTAAATAAAAATGGTTTAAAAAAAAATTTTTAATTATGTCAGTAATCTAGCATTTATTTTTCCCATAAATTATTTATTCAGAAATATTTCTCAAATCACTTAATATTATTTCAATATTACCTATCTTTATTTATCGATTATATTACTCTCTACTCTATTTAAAGATATGCAATGAATCATTTAATTATTATAGTTCCTGTTTATTGTAAGATGTTTAGAATTGCTTTAAAAGGATGAACTCATTAAATTTATAATGTTATAATTTTCTCTATCATTTCTTTGTGTACATTTATTTGTTTAGATTTAAAATACGAATACAGAAAATATTCTTTTAATTATTTTAAATTTTCTGTTAGAATTATTTACAATTTTAGTATTGAAGGTTTTAAAAAGCAAGATTCGTTATTATCAAAATAATTGTATTTTCAAATATAAAATTACAATTTATTTAGAAAGAAAATCAGTTAAGATATTTATTTTATACAAAAACTAAATATAAAAAGGAATCATTAAAGATATACGAAGAAAATAATAAATATAATTATAGTAAAATGTCAAATTATTATATGAAAGTCATTCTTCAATAATTAAATATGAGAAATGCATAAATTATATTTAATATGCTGTAAAAACTCTTTGTAGTCAGTGTGTGTCCATGTTAAATAAATTTGGAGAATTCAAGTAATTTATATAAAAAATGAAATTTATCATTTTCTCGGAATGTCGGGTTGGGGGCATCTTTTGCAAAAAATTTACTTTCAAAAATATTTAAAATAAAATGTCTTGGATTCCCAGAACTATGGTCAATTAAGGGACGGAGAATTCATATTTTATATAAAAATTCATATCATCTCAAAGATAGTGAGATATAAAGGAATTGAACTTAAAATATTTTTCTTACTCACTTTTAAAGTAAGTGGGATCATACACATGTACAAAGAGAAAAAATAAATAATTTTCTTGCTCACTTTATATCTTATGGGGGACCATTACACATTAATGATATTATTAATAAATATATTTGTTAGCTTTTAGGTAAATATGAATTTTATATTTTTAGTATTATTTTATGTAGTTGAAAGTTATTTTATAAATTCAAATCTGTTATTTATTTATTTTTTACTTGTTAGAGATTTAGAAATAGCCTGACAATTCAATAGTAAGCTCGAAATTATTTTTAATTTATTATAATTTTTTTTTAATTAATTTTTTATTTACTTAATAAAGTAATCTTATTATTAATATGAATTTCAAAATTAATAATTGGTACTAATTTTATTATAGCTTATGAAATTATAATTATAAAAATTAAAGAAAAAAATTTTTAATTTGATAAAATTAAACAACTTAAATTAAAGGCAAAAATTATAAATTTTTTTTTAATTTTTATTATGTATTTATTTAAAAATTGCTCTAAAAGTATTTCTTTTGGAGACTAGCTCTTAATGATTATATTTCCTTCTCTGGATAGCATATTTAAGTATTCAACTAAAATGAGTTGTTTTATTTTCTGTTATCATTAAAACCAACTTTTTCACACTTTTTTCTTCTTCAGCTATTTTTCCCAAATTTCTTTAGTCAAAAGATCACAAAGGCATTTCCTTTGTGATCTATAATGCCATAACTTTTATAAAAATTGACTAAAGAAATGTATATGGACTAAATTTGCAAAAGATAAATCCATTTTATTTTCATGGTTTTCTCCATTATAAAAAATCTATTGCTTAATTTCATTAAGTTTGCTGAGGCACAACTAAATATCCATCATTCATCACTTATTTTAAGCGTTCCCAATACTCTAGTTACGAAATCAGTGTTTTTGATGTCTTTTAGTTCCTCATAAGCTCTGCAAATTGCTTAAAACTCCAAAATTTTATTGTGAATAAAAATAAGGGTAAGAATAGAGGAAATGAATGCAATATGAATCAAATACTTACTTGTGGAAGGTTGAGCATGCTTTGCTGCCTAGTTGGTTTAAATTTTTTCTAAATAACCAAATATTTAATTTAAACTGTGAAAATTGATTTCGTTCCAAGTTTAGTGATCCCACTTTTGCTTTTAATATTCCTGGAATCAATTTTAGTTCTGATGAATAAACAATTGATAAAAACATTATTCTAATAATATCTATTTTGGCAATTATAAACTTTATCTCATTACTATTAACTCAAAATTCTCATTCTTAATAGAGTCTTGAGATTTTATTACCCTCTTCATTGTATATGACAAAATAAAGTATATTAGGGGCTCATTAATTTAGGATTATATGTAAATTATAATTATTGACAAGAGCTAGGTTTACAATTGCTCCCTTTAAGAAGTCAAAACATTATTAATAAATATCGTGCTTTGTATCTTTTAGTTTGACAAGTGATAAGCATCTATTTGTGTTAATACATAGTATTTATGTGAATATTTTAGGTAATTATATTAATAAGATTTTAGATTCAGGCTCATATCTAGTGCTATGCAATTTTTGTTAATGATTTAACATTTTATTCACTGATTTCTAACTTTATATTTCAGATTATTAAAAATTTAAGTTTTGCAAACTAAGCAAGTGGGAATCGCATCCTGAAGCTGAAAATGATCTCCTCTCGAATATCATTGACTATACTCTGGGCGGTGGAGGAACAAGGTGCGGAGATATTGAAACATAATATTTTTTCACTAAATACACTAATGCTCTCACTTTCCACACTTGATGTATTATAGTCTTAATTTGAAATTATCAATATTAGCTTTAGTGTTTGGTTTGATTTTTCAGTCTTTCTTGTAATTGCAATTTAAATCCCTTTTCGTAGATGGGAAGAAATCTTTGCGGCTTCCATTTAGCTGGATTAAACATACTATTTACATAAAATTCTTTTGATCTAAATTTTTGTTTTATTCATTAGGTTGTCTCTTTTATGGTTCAATATTCTATATATGTCACCAAATAGCATCCCCTCTGCACTTGAAATTTGGTTTAATATATGAGTCAATTGTATTCAAATAATAAAATAAAGATTACTCATTTTTATTAGATTAATTTTATTCTATTTTTAGGTACTCTACTTCCTCAATTATATAAGGCTTTTTTCTAAATAATATAAAATTTTAATTACAAATATCATATAATAATATTTTACTATTTCTAATATTGTGTTTCATTTTTATAATAAAATTTTATACTAAATAAATCAATTATAAATATAATTAAGGTACTTGACTGTATAACAGCATTTTATAAGTGAAATTCCTACAAATAGAGTATAATTAATCTTATCAGAAATAAATGAGTAATGCATATTAAATTATTTATCTACCAATAATTTTGATATTTTGGAAAAAATTACAAAAGTTTCTCAACTACTTTTTCTTTCCATTTATTTCAAGTCTTGAATTAGAAAAAGTTAATGCCGATTCATAAGGTCAAAGCAAGGAGCACAGTGACTTTGTCATAGAAATACTCTTGAACTTTTGTGATTTAAATATAAATTTAATTGGATTATAACAAACTTCTTCTATCATGCACTTCTAATTCATAATATATAAAGGTTTTTTTTTGTAATATGGTATTATCAGCAAAATTCAGATTATTCTTGACAATATGAGCAGTATTTGAACCGCAATAGATTAATACATCACAACTGAACCTAGCAAAGTCACATAAGCTCTTTGGTTGTTTTCTTGATATCTTTTCCTCTAAAATTATTAATATTAGAAGTTAAAACCAATATTATAAGGCATCATCCTATCATATCTACATTTTATGATAAAGATTTGTTTTTGAGGTAGTAAGGCAATAAATAGAATGATTCAGTGATTATTTATTAGTGAATGTTGCATTTTGATTTAGATGAATCTTATTATTAGGGTTTCCATTGATAGCAGTTGGTATTATTTATCAATTTTGATTACTTATATTTAAGTTAATGATTATTAATTAAGATTATGTTGCATTTTAACTAGAGGTAAAAGATCTAGCTAATTATAAATTTTAATTAATAGTGTATTATATCACTCAAATAAAAAGCAAATATATAAATAAATATGAAAAGAGTTATATTTTTATATATTGAACTTATAAATTTTCTTTCATTTATAAACCAAGATATTACTTTTTAAAAGCAAAAACAATTTTCTTCGATCCCTTTAATAAAAATTAATCTCTGTAGATTTTCAATCTATTGTCATTTAAATTATTTATAACTAAATGTCTTCTTAATATATCTGCTCTTTATATTGAATTAAATAACTAGAATTAATTAGGGATATAGCTTTTTAGATTTAATATTTATTCGATTTTATCATTTTAATTACTAACTTATATATTAATTTTAACTCTTTTCGTCGTTTTTCCTTATTTTGTACTTTGGTAGGTGAATTTGGAAACTTATCTTTGATTAAGCGTTTGGGGATAGAATATTATATCTTTATATATAATTTTCAAGAATTATACATTAAAATATATATCTAATGATTTTTTATCAATTAAATTTAAAGATGACAAGTTGAAACATTAATAAGATAAGTAAAGCCATTCTTAAATTTAATTCTTGCTAAATATTTGAGTTTTTAATTAAAGTAATGATGATTTAAATTAAAAATTCTAATTATTTTTAAATAGATAGATTAAAATATAATAAAGTATCAGATCAATAAATAAAACGACAAGTAAGTAATTGTCAAGGATAAAATCATTTACTCAAATTAATGTCAATTATGTTAGAAATTTGTATTCAAGGTATTTATTTAGGAATGTCATTAGCGTAAAAGGACCTTTTAAAAGGACAAATACCATTTTCATTATCGCCAAGTTAATAACAGATGTGATTAATTAGTGAATATAAATGTTTTAATTTATATTAGAATCATTAATTATTATATATAATATTATTAATTTTACATCATTCTAACTTAGAATAAGTTAAATAAAAAGTAAAAAATATTATTAAATTCACATATTTTAAATAATATAATTATGATTCGAAAAGATTGTTGCAAAGCAAATTATAAATTAAGTAATTAGCAAATTTAGTAACTGAACTATAAGAGAAAGAGGGCTCAATAATTTCTTTTAATTTACGTATTGATTAATTATATCAATTACTTTTTTTCTTTGATTTTGATTAAATTATCCCATTAACTGATATGAAGTTTTGAAAATGTATAAGTATATTTTATGCTTATAAATAAATTTATTAGAGTTATCAATACAATATTATGAATAGTATTATTAACCATGAATTTTTGAAAATTAAAAATTACTTTAATTAATCACTTAACGTAAAATATATTTAGTTTCTTATATTATAATTATAATGGAATAAAATGATTCAAGATAAGAGAAAAACCTCTCTAATTTAAAACCTAAATTCTTGTGAATTATCTCAAAGTAAGTATCTATTTTTCAATATTTTCTAACTTTTATTTCTAATTTCAAACAAGTAATTCATTTTATCTGATTATAATCTACTAATTTCCATAAATTTAAAAATATGCGCTAATAAACTGAGCACTTGCAATATACAATATATACTTTGATTTATACAAGTTGAAGATGTACTCACATTAATATTAGGGTAATATACACAATGACCTTCTTTGCTGAACAACAATCGATTTAGGAATTTTAAAAATAATATATTCAAAAAAGCCTAATTAAATCATAAGTGATATATGATAATCAAACTTTAGGTCACATATTTAAATATATTTCCCATTCTTTGTACTTAAATCTATATTAATTTACATATATTAAAATAAAGGCAGTTTTTTTATTTCGTGTATTTTATTTTTACCAATTGTTTTCTATTTTATCAATATTTTAAAATACATACTTAATAGAAAAATTAATCAAAAATAGAGTAAATTTAATCAGGCTCATGTTTTTTAATGAGATCTCATTCTTCAAATACAAATAAATTTGAATAATAAAAAAATGACTAATCGGAGAATAAATGATTTATCTTTCTCTGAAACAATTGATGAACAAACTCAATTTTTTGTCTGAAATGCAAAACTATCTCTGATACTAAGATGATTGCCTTAATTTACTAAAAATATTCATAGTTGAATTTTTCTTGTCATGAGTTAACAAAATTAAGAGGATAACTGATGTTTAAAAGAAATCTTTTTAGAATAATAACATTGTGAACATATCAGTACCATAGAATACTGAACTATCAACATAAAATTTATAAGAATTTGTGAATAAAAACTCTGAATTCATGAAATATTTCTGAGATTGTTGGATAAATTGCTCGAAAAACAAACTCATTTCGCTTGAAATAATGAGCAAATTTAGAAGAACTAAAGATGATAATAATTGGAAAAGAAAATCTTTGGAACAAAAAGAATTAATAATATAACAACTTTATCCACAGCAGAATGAGTTTCAAATTTACAAGAAAAAACAAGAATTTCAATTTTATATTGAAAATATATATTATATTTAATTTGATCTTATAGATTAAGAAACGATTGATTTTTCGAATGTAAAATACAGTCTTTTATGGTTCAAAGAAAAGAGTAAAACATTATATAAATTAATGGATGATTTTTAGAAACACATCTTCGCTCAGAAAAAATTATATTTAATCCTATTTTATCGATAGAATTAATAGAAGAAAATCAAAAACCCAAATTCTCTTCATTACCAATATTAATCATTTGATTTGTATGATATATTTGGGAGATTTTTTATATTAGTAGAGAAAATATGCCAATTTTCAAGATGAAAAAAGAAATAAGCGAATTTCAACCTCAGAAATATTATGGTTTTTTATGTAAGCTTATGTATAGATACAAGTATAAATATAGATTAATACAAGCTACTGCTAAATTATGCAACAATTGAAGAAGACCTATACAAGAGTGCCTCACAAATTAGGTTATCACTGCTTGCTTGCTTTTAAGTATGCCAATTCTTACTTTAGAATAAACCTGCAAAAAATCTAATTCCTCTTAGATCCATTTTGATTAACTCTGTAACATTAAAATTTAGCCACACTTCCCATAAACTATTGAGCTGTGGCGTTTATCGAAAGTTTTTGACATACAAATTTCTTCATAGAGTATTGCTTATAACAAAGAAAAGGTATTACTATAAAAAATGCCAACAGAATAAAGAGAGATTGACTACAAAGTACCATTTTATAGTATTTAAAGTATATTTATGATTAAATAAAAAGTTCTTTTTATAATAAAGTTTATACACACTCATGAAGTTATATTCACCTTCTTAAAATGAATTATCCATCATAAATTTCAAATCTAAAATTTGTAAAATGTAATTAATAGCAGTTATATAACTAAAATAATAAAAATTCATATTAAAATGGAGTATTATTGTCTAACTTAGCGTAATATCTCTTAATAATATTGATCTTTTCTTGCTAGAAATGCTAGGTAAGATAATAACTCTAACATTTTCTAGCATCAAACATTAATTTCAATCTAAAGTTTTTAATTTATTTGCCTATTTCATCAAGTAATTTAAGTCAGGAAATTATCATTGATTATCAATAAAAGTGCTAAAATTAGTCCATCTCCAAGATATAAAAGAACGTATTAAAGTATAAATATAGGAGTCATGCCAATTTATACATATAAAAATTAATAAAATAGAAAAATCAAAATAAATTAAAATATGATATTGTTTGATAAATATCACTTTCATTTTTTATTATTGAAATATTTGTCACTTAATTATTAATATTAAGGTACTTATAATTTTAGCTATATTTACTAAAAATATTAAATACAAGTTTTATAATTTTCTATTTTACTAATTACATATTTAGCTATAATAAGTATTTTTGTATTTTATGATTATAAGGTATAGGTTATCATACATGCAAAATTATCTGGTATTATTGATTTTCAGGTTTAAAATGATATATCATTCATTCTCATTTTATTAGCGTAGAAAATTTAAAGTTCTTCCGATATAGAGAGAGTTGGTAGTCATTCTGTTTATTGAAAAGCTCTTAGTTCATAAGACTAAGCAATCTATATAGATTTATGAACAGTTAAACATAACACTGCGTATATCTTGCATTTAAGCTAAAAATTTAATAAATTAAAATATTACTGAAGATAAATCAAACTCACTATTAGAAACTGCTGATGTATTACCTAATGCATAGCTTGCTTATCGAAACAGTAGACTTGAAACAGAGAATCTGTAAGAGAGAGTGAGTAGATAAAACATCAGAGTGTTCTATAGAAGGAAGTATGAATGATAATGATAAAGTAGAAGATTGAAATGAAAGAATGTAATTTCAAGTAAAACGGAATTATATTATTTATTTGCAATCTTTAAAAATATGATAAAATAGATTTTAAATTCTTGCTTAGAATAGTAATAATGCCCATAATCAATATGTAAGAGTTTATTCAAAAAATATATTAGGAAGGAGTTGAATTTTTGGGAAAATAAGATTTACTATAATTTCAAATTCTGTAATTTCCAATTATCCAAATTCTTTTCAAAATGTGTTTTCTTGAAAAGGATTTAAATTAAATATTTATTATACTTTTTTAGTTTTTTAAGATAGATCTATGAATGGACTGGGGAAATCTAGAAAACTATAACAATTTTATTTTTATAATCTGAAATTTATTTTATAATTCTGTTATATTGAGAAAAAACAGAAATATTTACCGAAAATGAGAGAATAATCAAGTTTTTCTCCATAGTATTTATTTATATATTACTAATTATTAATTAAAAACGCACTCTAACCCTAATTGTTTTATTTAATGGATAGAGTGCGGAATATATTATAAAATTGATATATAAGTTAATTGTGTTGATAATATTGCATTTCGTTTTTTTAAAACGACATTAAGTTTTAATAAATAAAATTTAGATCATAAAATTTCACATTATTTTTTTTAATAGATA
>ARYC01016030.1:0-16040 GCA_000711775.1 Oxytricha trifallax
AGATAAACATAAAACTATTTTAAAATAACATATATCTTGGTGTAGCATGTGAAACTTTGTTAGCAAAAATATTATAATTAATTATATATTATTTTATCAAATTTTTGCATTATGTCTTTCTCAATACATCATTTTTAGATTATTCTGCTTTTAGTATCAAAGTCTTGATGTGTTTAATATATTAAAGTATTTTTCAATTATATGTCTTATTGATTTTTAGGAATTATTAAATTAGAAGTCAACTTGTGAGATGTGTGAATAAACTCACAATGACGACCTAATTTATTTGCTTGAACAGGGTTACTTTCAGGACCCTGACGGAAGTTTTGAGATTGCTTACAATTAACTCCTATTGGAAAATAAGGAGGCGATAATTCACTGAGCGACAGTGTTATTAAAGCAAATCTAACTTCAAACAGGACGAGCTGGAAACTTCAAGCTCCAAGAGGATAATGATGAAGAACTTCCCCATGAAATTCATGCATAACTAAAACAAAACAAAAATGAATATCCTTATTACCACCCAATAACTGGAAAAATAATGGTGGGAAGTGCCTCTGAGACAGACTCATACGCCGATGACTGGATTGATGACGATGACTGTATCTCCTTTGGAAAAGGCGACCAAATAGAAGACTTTTAATTCATGCCACATAACTACACACACAATGGAATGAAGACTCCACAGAGATACCTAAGACTCAAGGGACAACATATCTAAGAACAAATCAACTAACGAGAACTAGAAAAGTTAGAGCACAAAAGACTTAAAGAAAAGAACGCTTACGAAGCTAAATAAAAAGCCAAGGTAGAAAAAAACAACCCTCCCAAAAATGATTATACAAATCAATTAAAACATAGAATCCATAGTTACCTTAAGACATCACCCAGAAACAAGGTCAACAAATCCCCATTCCCCTATTTAAAAGTGAAAAATTTTTACCTATAATTTCAGCAGGAAATAATAACAAAGAATACACTAAACAAGAAGAAATACTAAAAAATCAGTCTAGTAATGACTTAAACATATACATCAGGATGTAAAATGGGATTGACTAAAAATTCCAAGACAAAGTGGATCCACATATTACAGCCTCTTTTTCACTATTAAATAATTATCAGACATCTTTTTCAAATCTGGAACCTATGAAAGCTAATGCATCACACATCGGTATACCTATAAAAACTGATCAGTTTCTGGTCAGAAACTTTATTCCTAAATAGATACCGAAGATCTTCAGACTGTACCTCATAAGTTTTATCATAGAATCATTTCAAATGAACATGAATAAGTCTTGATGAGAGATGAAAGAATATACAGCTTGGCAAAATTAATTCTCATTTATAATAATTACCAAAGACCCGAACTGGAAATAAAAAGTTAACTTAAAAAGAATAAGATAAGATACACTCACTTTTTTCAGTTTGAAAGAGAGTAAAAATTAAAATTGATTAAAGATAAATTTAACTAAGACAACTAATCAAAGACAGTTTTGAAAACACACATTTGTATAAATACTACCTAACACATGGATTGAGAGATAAGGAAGGGAAGAAAGAGAATCATAGAGCAGTTCAGAAAAAGACATAGAGTGAAGAACAAAATCACAGACGTAGAATTCCTGAAGTCACTCCCTAAGGAGTTGACACTAACTAATTGAAATATATTTTAGATCTGTATTCCCAGACATTATTATTATTGATTTTTGTGAAAGATGAAATTTAGTGTTAGTGGTATTGAATCGCTTAAGGCAAGAGAAATTAAAAAATATATCAAAATTTAATAAGATATATTTATTTTATAATAATGAGTTTTAAAATTTGCATATTAATACATATTAAATAGGTGCCCCATAAATTAATTATAAAATGGCATTAGGTTTTTTTAGGAATACTTGCCTACCCTTTCTTTATTTAGTTTTGGTGTTTAATCAATTATGATAAATATAAAGAAAATTAGAAGATTATAACAATTTGATTAAGATTAAAATGAATACTTTTAATGGCGAGGAAGATGGAGCAGTTACACTCACATAAATGTAAGTTACAAAAAAACATATCTAAAAATTTTATTTTTTAGAGTTTCAGCCTGGTAAGAGTAGTGGCAGGTCTAAGTTGACACTTCGGGTGCGGAGCTCAAGGACTAAGTAAAAGTGGTTTTTACAAGATATCTTTGATGTATACGAGGGTGAATGGAGAGATGATAAAGCTATTTATACAATCCTGTTTCCATTTTGTTTATAAAGTGTTCTAAGTTATATTAATCAAATTGTTATAATCTTTTATTTTTCTTTTTATTTATCATAAATGTCTCTCTACTCAATGGAGTCTGAAGTTCCTCTAGAAGCAGAATTAGTTTTCTGACTGAATGACTAAAATCAATATGTAGTTGCCCTTGTCCTTGATAGTTCTGAGAATCACAATTAACACCACTGTCTTTTTAGCTGCTTGTCGTTCACTGTATTAATATGCAAATTTTAAAACTAAAGATGAAATATAGTGAATATATAAATTTTTAAAATATATAAAGAAAATAATTTAATCATTCTCTATATTTATTATAATTATTTAGTAAAAATTGATTTGATTTTTATTTAATTATATTTTATATTTAAAATGTGCGTGAGAAGTAATATTATATATTATATCTTATGCTATTATACTTATATATAATTTTATTTTTTTATTAATATTCAGTCAAAATAGTAGAAAAATCTTGAATACAAAATTCCTTAAATACAAAAAACTATATATTATATTTGCTTGAAATTTTGTTTAATTTATTTATGTTTAATACGTCTGATATATTATGGAATATTTTATAATTGAGAATTTAAGTATTACAACCTATTTATTTTTGTTGTTAGAGGCAATTATTTAAAAAAATATTTATAATTTATATTTCTAAGTATATTAAATTATATTAAGGAATAGAAATGAAGTTTTATTTTGATTATTATGAAAGTTAATTTATTCCTCTCTTTTAAAATGAGTAAATACCAAATTATTATCTATTAAAAGTATCAAACCTTCAAATAATTCCATTTTTTATGAATAAAGCAATTAATTAAACCATTATATAAAATTATGAATAAATCTAATTTAATTTACATGAAAAAGAAATTTCATAACTAATGAAAAATATTATTATGATTAAGTAGAAAAAATTTTATATTTTAATAATATATTAAAATGGGCGCAAGTAGTAAAAATATTTAAATTTACTACTAGAGCCCATAATAAATATAATAATATAAAAATAAAACAAATATTTAAAAAATAATTATAATAATGTTTGAAAAATGCTTTAATTTATATTTAGTCAAATATTTAGAATTTGAATATTCGCGATTCTTTTTATATTTTGACTGATTCTATTTATTAAATAAATTTATTTTAGAAAAATGAAAAATAAATTTATTTAAATTATTAAATATAGATAAATAATTAACTTTAAACAATGAGATTTTTAATATTTTAAAGATTTGGTGCTTTTACTTATTGAATTATTTTTAAATTATTCATGCTTTTACAAATGAATAAATTAAACTTAACACAGATTAAAATCAACTTTCGTTTCCATATCACAAAAAATTAATTATAGCTAAAGATATAAATTGTTAATATTAATAAAAATAAATAAGCTCTAGTAGCAATATTAAATAACTCTTGAAAATTATATTCAAAATATTATATTGTTTATTTTTTAATCAAGAAAATTACTAATAAATATTATATAACCTAAGCATATGTATATTATATGTTTCTTTGTATTTAAGCATTTAATTGTTCAACTAATTTGAATGATTCCTCAAGTTCAAATCCTCCAAAAAGTATCTGAGTTTTCATCTTAAGTAGGTAAGAATGAATACGACCTGATAATGAAATTGGACCATGAAAATGCCAATTATGCTTAATGGTCTACTTTAATTATAAATCAAGACACTCTTCAAAGGCAAAAATCTCGCAAGACAATTATTTAAGTAACTGTCCCGTTTATAATTTATTCGATACTTTTTATGCACTTTTCAGTTATTTTAATAGAAACATCCTTAATTAATTATATATATAATTCTTAAAAGATTTAGGTATAATCATAGAGAATTCAGAATAATGTGTTTTTTTATTCCAAAAAAAAATTATTTCCCTAAAATAATCAACTTAGCATTCAAAAATAGACACCCAAAAAAAATACAAAAATATTATTTTAAATCCTCTTGGAACTATGAAATAGAAAATATTTTGAGATTCATGAATGAAGTTAAGCAGAGTTGGAAAATATTTTTTTTTAAATTTTACTTTAAATAAGTTAATTAAATTTTAGGCAGAGATTATGGCATCTGACACGAATGATGTTTAGAACTTATTTATTTTATATTTTAATTTATTCATAAATTTTGTAGGAAATTTGATTTGGGGAAATTAATTAAAGTTAAATATATTAAATATTAGAATCATGCCAGTTATGAAAGCATAAGTTATACAAAATTCAAACATAATTCGATTCTATGGTAGATCCCACAATTTTAGAAGTACTTTACTATTGGCAATATTCTTGAATTATCCAAGGAAACGATATATTTTGATTTTGAGCTAATCCCCAAAAACAGTAAAAGGGGTTTTTCACACTCGGGAGAATAAATGAAATCATTATTGCAATAACAACCACATTCTCATTTTTAATGCGCTGTCCTTAGAGTTTCATTTTGTCGGGTTTTGGATAAATTTTCCATAAATATAACTGAAGGAAATTAATTAATTTTAATTTAATTTCTCATTTCGAATGTATTCTAAAATAAAATATAGAGAGGTCAGTATTTTTAAGACTTAATGTTAGAAGTCTGAGCAACTCAAATTTTTTGTAAAATGTTTCAATCTTGATTATTCTATCAACAAAAAAATGCTTTGGAGCCAATTTTAACAAATGGTTTGTAGTAAAGTCGGTTGGATGAGCCAACTATCCTATCATGCCATTTACATTTATCTTGTATCTTTTTCGTAACTAATAAGCTCAAGTCTTTAATTCTTTTAAATTGAGAAAACAAATCTGATCATCCTAAAATTTAGAAATAACTATTGATATTGTCCTGTATATTGGAATCACTCTTTCTTTATTGCATCCATCGGTATTTATTAGTTCAAGACTTATAGTACAAAATTAGAAAAGCAAGGAAGTTATATTTAGCATGATGATACATTCCTTAGTTAGAGCACCAAAATAAGAATTCAAAAGAAAAAAAGTTGGCTGAAATTATTGAGTGAAGTTAATTTCTTACAGCAGTTTATAGAGTTTATAATAAAAAAGCTCTTAATGCCAAACTGTATAATTATTAGTTCACCATGAGTGTTTTTTATATGAAGTGATCAAGGAGACTGAGAAGAACGAAGAGATCGAAGAATCTTAGGAGACCAAGGAGGACGATAAGAACGAGGTGAATGAGGAAAACGAAGAGACTAATGAGAATGAGGAGAGCGAGGAAAAAGAGGAGATCGAGGAGAAGGAGGACACTGAAGAAGGGAAGTATTAAGAATTCCAAAAAAACAACTGCTTGCTAGAATGCTTCAAATGTATACTACTAAGGACTCTCAACTATAGATTGACAGCAAATTGGAGATAGATGAGCTTAAATATAAATCGTAATAAATTAGAACGGGCTGCAACTTGAAACATTTTTCTTGAATGACTTATGGGGAAGTTGTACAAGACTAAAAATATGAAACTCATTAGATCTTTTGATGATACTCATAAAATCAGCTTCTTTCCACTTAGCCGGGAAATCTGTGCTTCCTCACTAATTGATTAAAAATCATTATGACTTCTAAAAGCAATAATCATGACATACAATAAGTAATCTTTATTTGTAATAAGTACCATGGACAATGATGCTAGGAACCATAAGTTTGTTATGGCTCCTATAGATTTTAATGATAAAAAATGATTATTTATAGGAGAATTAAATAAATAAGCTTTCTTGCCCAAATAAATATGGTAAATACTATGTATTATGCCTGACTACTGGCTCCAAAATTATCTTGCCTAACTCCTAGCTTCGACCATAATCTCCAATATCTAAAAAGTAATGTAAATATAAAGCAAAATATTGTTTGAATTCATCATATTTTACCACTTATAAAAACCTAAACAATCCATTTACATTAAGTTTTCTTTATTATAAATATATTATACTTACCTTATTATTATTATGAATTAAACTATGATCAGTTCATACTCTGTCTGATTAAATACCAATGAAAGACAATTAGGATATATCCAATCATGAATCGGCTAAAATTTGAATATTCGCCAGATAATTAATTAGAAATCAAAAATCATACTTATAATATATTTTCTGATATTTTAATTGTTGACTTCCCAAAGCGAGAAATTTTTTATAGATTTTTTTCGCTTTGGGAATCTTAGTATATTTAAAAGTTTTATAATTTTTATGTTACTATTTATAAAAAAAGTGCTATGTAATAACAATTATTTATTAATTAATTAAATTTGCATCAGAAATATTAAAAAAGTTGCTTGATTTATATTGTACAAAAATTGCCAAGAATATTTCTTACTTATATCCAATCAAAATTATGATATTTAAATAAACTTACTTTTATTCATTTTTTATTGGAGCTTGTTATGCTTAGTCATACTATAGTTGATATGATCTCTCATTTTGTCAAAAGTAGTCTTGTTTTTATTTTTCTGATTATTAATAAAAAGTTTTTCTCGCATTTTCTCTACTACCTATTGTATATTGTTATATTTCTAATCATTAAATACAACTTCCCAAAGCGAGAAATTTTCTATTATTTTTTTTCGCTTTAGGAATTTATGAAATTTATATAAAAGAAATGTGCACTATTATATCTGTGTATTTTATTTTTACAATCTGGCGATTCTATAAATTTTAGCCGAATCCAAACTTTTAATCAGAAATTAAGTAAACTTTCTATATTTATAGAAGATTTTCATTTTTTAACTTTTTTTTATCACATATTTATTCTGGTTTATAATAAATTAACACAAAGTGATATATAATACAAATAAACCCATGATGATGGAGGATTTAGATTGATTTTATATAATAATTTATTATTATTTATAATAATAATATCCACTCACTTCACTTCCATCATAGAATGGAAATTTTAAAGTTTTAATTTTAATATAATTAAAGTTTATAACTTTAAAACTATGTAACATATCACTATAATACTCTTAATATAGATGGTAACATTCTCATGGAATAAACAGATCAAAGATTATGACAAATAAAGTTTTCATATTAAATGCCATGAATGTCACATTTAAAATTGAAATTAAAATACTAACAAACACACACTCCTCATTAGCAAATCATTTTAATGCTGAATTAACCTGGTGCTTTGACCAACCAACTTACACGACTTTATAAAGTTTCTCAGGTATAAATGGCCAAATCCATATCAAGACTCGCCTGGCTACTTAAGCTTCAAACTAATTCATGATCATACAAGCCTTCCTTTTTCTATGATTCAATAGATTTGTCAACTATAAAGTTCGTAATCGTATTCAGATACAAATATCTGAAACATGAGCAAGCTTTTTCAAGATAATTTTTATTTCATAACGAGATAGGTCACATAAAAAAGTCATGAAGTAATGACTCTTGCAGAATGATGTGTGATGTTCCACAGAAAGTTCCCTGAGCTAAGAATTTCCCTTCCAAACTTTCTCGAATTTATAAAGAAAAAGGAATAAAGAAAGTTCACTAGTGTGTGCAAATACATGAGTCCAACATTAAAACTTAAAATGTGTGAGCTGTTTTAAGAGATGAGAAGCAAACTTACTGATGCTCTACAAGAAGATAGTTAAGAAGTATTCAGAGACAAGGTGATGTTAACTTACTCTACCAACATCAAACAAGAGTACAGTTATCGGCATCTCAATAACAATGTGATAGAAAAATTATGATTCACAAAGAGCAATTAGCTAAAATAGCATATTTATGGTAAATGAATTAAGTAAAATCAACTTGTATATTTCATTTTAATAAAATTATTATTTATATATTTTTAGGTACTCTACCGCATTTAACCTGTTTTGCGGTAGAGTACCTTAATTATATTAATTATTAATTTATTTAATTTTAAGTGCTATTATTAAATGTAGCTTGCAAAATATATAAAAATTAATATTAAAAAAATATTTATTTAATATAAGTGAAAAAAACTAAATATCCTCCTTTTAATAGCAAAAATTTTTAAGAGATCATATTTTCTAATTCAATATTTTTAATGTATCAAAATTTATTATTTATTAATGTAACTATATATTATTTTTATACATTTTGCAAGCTACATTTAATAATAGCACTTAAAATTAAATAAATTAATAATTAATATAATTAAGGTACTCTACCGCAAAATAGGTCGAATGCGGTAAAGTACATAAAAATATATAAATAATAATTTTATTAAAATGAAATATACAAGTTGATTTACTTAATTTATTTACCTTAAATATGCTATTTTAGCTAATTGCTGTAGTTGCAGGAGCATTTTCTGACAAAGGTCTGGAATTATAACATAGTTATGATAGGTCAGTGGACATTGAAAAGTCTTATTATTTAATCATAAGACTTGCTTGAACAAAATTTGACAAATAAGCTTACTGTGGCTTTTGATAACCTTTGAGAAAATCACAGTAAAAAGATCAAAGTTTTTACTGAAGAGCTTGGCATCACTCTCATTTTTACTCCGCCATGCTCTTCTCAATACAACCCTAATGATAATTATTTTTCGGTGTTTAAGAACCAGTTAAGATTGTCGGATGGGACGAGATGTTTGATGCTAAGCGAGTTCTGAAAAAAGCATTCTCCAATGTGGATGATGGAGATGACTTCTACAATGTTTGAGTCTTAATCCAATACTGGCACTATGAACAACAACTCAATGATATTTAACATAAGAGCTTGGTGATATAAAAGAAATATCCAAGAAAAAATGAACAAGTTTGACTCATGATGTTAATTTTAATTAGTTTTTTTTTTAAAAAACAAGGGCCGAGATCCATCAATTGGTTTGATCCCTTTGTGAGCTGAAGCATGCTCTTTTCCTTTGAATCGATAGTGGGGCATAACTTTGAGAGGCGATTGCTCTGTTTTATGGCCTTTATTATTTTAGTAGAAGTCTTTAAGAGCTTCATAGTCCTCCAAATTTTTTCTAAATATTAATAAGCTTAATATAGTGCAAGATATATGAGATAAAGGTATAGCTGGTTAGCTGTGAAACCAATCGTCAGAGATAAGGATAAAGTGAATCCTTTATCCTTTATCCTGTCATCCAAGTTATTCCTGTTTCCTCTAGATTTGTTGACAATATGATAAGGATATTCTGTTTAAATCGTGTTGAGAACATTGAAGAAAGTATTGTCTATTGGTTTGGACTTCTCTGACATATTAGACAGGCAGATGCTCAGCTCTTTGTCGCCCCATACTTGCAAATATAGCTGTCTCAAAGAGTAATCATCATATTCTGGGACTTTCACCATCTTGATCTGATACATTTTCAAAAGTCTCTTGTTTCCCATAAATTAATATAAGGTATTCTCTGTTGACTCCAACAATTGGTGGTATGTAGTATCCAAACAAAGAATATAATGAGCTAAAATATTACGAATCTCTGTAAGACAGGTAAATGTCTTTCTTGTACTTGAGCTTCCCACTTAATTCGTGAGGAGTAATCTTTCAGGTGATATCCTCAGCTAGGCTATCATTCATTTGATATTGGTTGAATGATCTTTTAATGGAATTCATCTATATAAATGATAATACCTATCGCTAATTTAAAATAAAATATAAAAACTCACCTTAAATATTAGAAAACATCTGTTTTAATCGTAAAGATGATTTTGAATGTAGAAATATCTTAATTAGCATCGATAAAAGGGATGAGTTTATGAGAGAATATTTTTAATAAAAAGTGAAATATTCGAGTTTGAAAATTATTGTGACTTTTCGTGATTTAAAAAAAAAGTTTTATTGTCATTATGGATTCATTGCCCAATATCCTACCATTAATCTGATTAATTATTGATTTGATATATAAAAAATAGTAATATAAATTTAAATTTATCAAAATAAATAATTACACAAATTCATAAATTAAAGATGAGCACCTCTTAAGAGTCAATTTACGACACTGATGACTCACGTTATAATTCCAAATTTTCCTCTACAAACTCTCTTTAATTAACAATATCAAAATTCTCACTAGATCTCAATAAAAGAGAGGCAAAATAACAAAGCAAAGACATTGAAATAAAAACCTTTAAGACTTATACGGATTTTCGAAAGTATTAAGTTCAATCGGATGCTTAAATGCAATGCTCTCAGACCAAAATGACCTTGAACCTAATTACCAATTGCTATTAAATGACTTTCAAGGATATTCAAGATCATCCTAAGCTGTCGGAATACCCTCTGAGTGAACTCGATCGAGATCTTATTAAAAACTACATCCGAGTGAAGAGATAAAATCTAAGATAAACTATTATTGGAATAAAGATCAAGGAAGATTAAATATTAAGTAAAAAAGGGCTAAAAGTCTTTCCAGAGGTAAAGAATCAGTACTATAAATGACAGTTCATCTCAAGACAATTAACTCTAAAATGATATCTCTTAACTTTCATTCTTCATCATTCAGCATTTCTCAGATCTTTATGATGAATTCTAACTAATTCTCATATAAAAGCTGAATTAGTCACTCAATCAGATTGAAATTTTTATAGCAATTGTGTTGAAACCTAACTTAAACATTAGTAATTTCATATAATAGAGTTATTCAAAACTAGAAAGATCTAACACATCGAGAAAGAGCTCAAATTATACTCAAAATCACAAATCTTAAAGATCCATTTAGAAACAGCCTCTGCTATAAAATAATTGCCATTAGAGGGGCAAACTCTGATTAACACACACTTCTTAACTGATGTTAAAAACTAATGTTAATATTAAAGTTTTTTTACGATAGTGAGAATAAACTTTTAGGTATAATGACATTATCCATAACCAGGTATCTGAAATATACTAAACAGTCAATTACTTAAGGCTTAGTAAGCCTTTTACTATAATTGAATTCTCTTTCAGAGCTTAAGCCCGATTACAGACCAGAGGGCAATGCTATTTTCCATTAATATTTAAATAAGAGTGGGTTCTATTACAAAGAAGCAGAGATGATTGTTAAATGATAAGATATCTTCCTCTACAACGATTCAATCTTAAATATCAGAAAATTCAATAAGCTTTATAGGGAGGACATGATCAAAATGATATCAATATCAAAAGAAAAGCAAGACCCATAAAATAAATCAAAAGAGCTTATAGCAATTTTCTCAAAGAGGAGAAAACTACTGAAAATACTGGGTAAGCATTTACAGAGTTACATGTCAAATAGAAAGTTATTAATTTTTAATTATAATAATAATTAAATAAAAACATGACTGAAATTGCCTAGATAATCTCAGAAAATTTAAAAAAATTAGTAATATTTTTGAGATTTTAAACAACAACACCTAACCAAGACTCAATGATATATAAGACTTATAATAAATCTCTTAAATTATAAAAAAATTTTAAATCATTGTGGGAAAGATCTGCCTGGAAGCCATCACAAAAATTAAAGTAGATAAAATTATAATTATCCACGCCCAAACACACTTTTAATAGCTTGATTTTCTTATATTTTTAACAATACTTAGAGTAGATGTTAAATAAAAATTATTTATACATTTTCCCAAGCTTCAACCTTTTAAATCGTTGAAGCTCGATTCAACGATTTAAAAGGTTGAAGCTTGATGATAAATGCATTGATCATTATTGATCTTGAATTAAAAATTTAATATTTATTAATTAATATTTAAATATCTTTAAAAAATGGAAATTTAAAGTTTATTTAATCCTATCTTCTCCATTACCTGCTGCTAGGAATCTATCAAGATTGGCTTTTATTAATTAATAAATAAACCATAGAATAGCAACTAACTAATGAATAGATGAATTATTTGGCTCAATAATAATAACTACAATATTTTCAGCATTTGACATTGAAAGATAGAATTTACAATTTCAAAACAAATTATCCAAAAATAAAATTAATCTACTAGACAGCAAGGCGCATTTTTAAAAAAAAATATAAAATATATAAAAAAGTTTGAAAAAATTATCATATTACTTATTCTAAATAATAATAAATATTTAGCTAAAGATTGATCTAATTCAAGAAGTTATTGGAGATACGAAAATAAGGATTCAAAATTATTTTTGTTGATGAAGTGATTTTTTTAGTCACATTCTTAAAGATATTAAGCATAGTCTTAAAAATACAAGAATGTTTACATAGAGTAATCAGGAATCTCAATAACTTTAGCAGATGTAGTATTTATAAGTGAATAAGAAGGTCTGAAACACTTTTAACTATAATAGAAGTCAATAAAAAAGTATCAAATTTTACAATCACTTAAAGACTTAAAACAAATAAATATTAATAAAAAATATATTTATTTATGGATAACCTTAAAATGCACAAGTCAAAAGAAGTAAAATCCTTAATGTAATAATTTGGTTGGGAAATAATATATAATGCCCCATATTCATCATAATATCATAGTTTAGAAGGGGATTTTTCAATTATAAAAATAATTTACAGATAAAAATTACAATATCAGAACTTCAGAATAAAAAATAATAAACAAAACATTATTGCTGAAGACTTAATACTATCAATTAAGAAATAATAAATTATTAATTTACTTTAGAGGCAATAAAAACAGATGCAAAATTATATTGATGAGTACTTTTATGTATGAAACTATTAACTTTAATTCATTAAAAAATAGTTACTTTTGTTCATAAATTAAACTTAAATTTTTATTATCTTCCATTTATTCTTACTCAGACATCTATGATGTCTATATTGCCATTCTTTCTTCTTCTTGATCTTTATAATTTGACTATAATTCAAAAACTTTTCTTTTTTTAGTTGATTATCTTCTTGCTTTTGATTATACTTTTAATAATCCTAAAGCTTTGCCCTTGGACCCTATAATTATTAAATATATAATATATTATATAATTACTTGAAAAGATTGGTTCTTCCTGAATCGCTTAGTAAATATCATTCCTAATTGCTATTGCTTTTTATTAATTATAATTAACCTCTTCAAGATTCCTGAGACTATTTTGACTTTTAACTAAAAATTAATAGTAATCAGTAGCTAAAGTTCCTACAACTTTAAAGAAAAAGTCTCTCTCAGGCAAAACCTCTGATTCAGTATAATAATTTAGATGACTTATTAAATTCTCATCGTTCATGATTTGTTTTAATAAATTTTCAATTTTCAATTCAGGGTAATGGGGGACTTCGATTATTACCAGATCTTTTTACAATTCAGAAACTTATCTCCTTTTAGAAAATCTTTTATAAATCTCATCGATGTGTTCTTATACCCAGGAAGGTAACATCCATCTATTATTCAATAAATTTTAGAATTCTTACAATGATATTTAAGAAATCAGTAATAATCATCTTTTGAAGAAAGTTTTCCTTCAAACAATATTGCATCTACAAATTGTTGATTTCTGGCTTGTTCCTATTAAAAAATCTTAAATCAAAAATAATTAATATAAAATTTTAATATTGCTAATTATATTTTTGAGTAATTAACTACAAATACAGTTTGATCACAGTTTAAGTGTTTTAATAGACAATAATAAAGTAAAATAAAATTCAGGATTAAAAAATCTAAAATCACGATTCAAGTTTTATCCAAATATAATGAATTATAATTTAGTTTAGAAATTTCAATAAATTATAATGATTAGAAAATAATTAAAATTGGTACCAACAAATGCACCACCCAGTTTGAATCAGATTATTTAAAATATAATAATTATAATTTTAAGAGTATTACACTTTGATTTCAATATTTTTTATTAAGAATTATTGATTATAAATAACATAGATAAAGAAACTATTTGATATTTGTAATAAAAATCTCAAAATTATATATAAAATTATGATAAAGCTTCAATTTTTTAAAAGGCTGAAGCTTGAGGATTTAATATTAAAAATTATTTTTAAATTAGAAAGTTATAAGGATAGGGGACCCACTGGGGCCCGAGGCTAGAGACTTTTTAAAAGAGCTTTCTACTACACTAAGGACTACCAATGGCAGGTAGGGAGTTGCTGGGCGCAACACATGAGGGACCAGTCGGCGGGGTTCAATCTTTCAGATCCTTGACTCCTCGAGTGAGCTAGATCCTAAGATTTCCCTGCATTAGATGAGTTGCCTGGCTTGAGTTCAGTTTCCTAGGTAATAGGGAGCAGGATGAAAGTAAACTCTGCCTTCGAAAGTAAGAAAACGGAAACCATTGAAGCCAACGATAAGGATTTTCTCCCAACTGGGTTAGGGTGCTGAAGCTACCACAGCGAAAGGACAGGGATTACGTTTCCCAGCAGCGGTGGGACTGGTAAGCGTTTTTCTCCATCTTCTCTTACTCAGTTGGATCTCACAAGCTCTATCCCAAGGTACAAACTGTGGTGACATCTTGATTTTGGGAGAAGATAAGGTAATTGCGAGAATGGTTTTTTTTCGGAGTTTTCTACATCATGACTGCCACGTCAACTCACTCAGATACGTTTACGTCACGACTAAAATTGATGGTTTAATTTTAGTTTTAAACAGTGATATGTTAAAAATAATTTGATTTTAAATCATTAATCATCATCAATATTAAAAATTAAATATTAAATTGTTGTAATTTAATTTATGATCATTAATTTAATAATAAATTTAACTTTTATTACAAATCTAAGCCTTTCGCAAACAACTCATGGTGAAGCAATCTCCTTAATATGAGAGAATAATACAGAATAAAAAAAACTGCTTGTAGCGTGTTGATGAGTTACAATTTACTGAGGATAAATTCTTAAAATGGTGCAAATAAAATAATTATGATCAAGCATAAAAACAAGACCCAAGTTCCTTATTTAATGTGATATTTGCTAGAAAATATTTAATAAAAAAACTTATTATTAAGATCAACAAAGTCTTTTACTTAAGAAAAAGGTTTAATAATAATTCAAAAAAACAAATAATTACTTTACGCGTGAAGTTAAAGATTGTAACTTTTAACCATAATCTCAAAGATAACAGCTAGTTGATCACTTATTTAAGCATAACTAATAACAATTATAATCAATAAATATAGACCCATCTGTAAGATTTTAATTAATAAAATTATAATTATAGATAATTTTTAAGGTGAAATGTTGCAAGTTTACTTGTAACAGCAATCTATACAGCAGAAAAAAATAAAAACTAATATATTTAAATAATTCTTAAAATAACTTATTGAACAAGAAGTTTTAGGTGTATTTGATGAATATGAAGTTCAAATAGACACAAAAATTTTAAAGCTCTAAGAAGAATACGACGAAGATTATTAAAGCCAAATGAATAATGATGAATAATTATAAATTATGACCAAGAATATGTACCCAGAACTAGAAGCTTTTATAAAAACAGCTTTACAAAAAAAATATTTTTAGAATAATCATCAATAGACGATTTCTACTATTAATCAATAAAAATAACTCAAGAAGAATATACAATTGATTAATTAATTAACAATAAACGACTGTTAGAACAAGTTTGGAATAAGTTCAATATCTAAACTACTTTAAAGAATTAAATTTGGATTAATAAAATTAAATAGTAGCAATAAAGTTAAATGAAGATTCATTGATTTTAATGAGCAGAGCATTTAATTGCAACTTAAGATACTTATTAAATATTAAATAAAATGAACATTAACTTTAACTTGCAATGCTTGGATAAATTTAAGGTGTATAATTACCACATGAATTGAAAATTGTTCATAGTGATATAAAACCTGAAAATTTCTAAATTTTTACTGAACCAAGCTTTTAAGTATTTATAGGCAATTATAATTATTGCATTAGGTTTAAAGATAGAAATCCAGATTTTAAAGAAT
>ARYC01016038.1:0-15306 GCA_000711775.1 Oxytricha trifallax
AAAAAATATTGGACACTGAAGTCTTCATGTTTTTTGCTATGTTCACAAAATGACTATAAAAGAGGAGTGTGTTGTGACCACTATAACTTTTGAAAAAGCAACGTGACATGGGGTTTTTATGAGCTAGATCTATATTTCGTATCTTATATAATGCTCTGTGACCATTTTCGCAAAATCGTTATATTCAAATAAAAAAATATTGGACACCTCAATACCACCCCAAAACCCCTTAGTGAGGTTTATAAGTGCTTTGATTTGTAGGGTATAGTTGGGGTCTTATTGGGGTTAGTAGACTAAATGCAGGTTTTATCTTAATTTAATGAATATTTAATGAATTTTAGTTTACTTAAATCATCCAAATTTTATCTGCTTGTCTTTATTATATCTTTTGAACATTGCTCTCTCAAGTGGGTCAAGTATGTCATCTCATGTTTACCGAGGATAGTTAGGAGCTCTCACGATTATAATCTCTACTATGCTTTTAATTTCTTAGCAGACATCTTATTACTTTATATGTTTCTGAGCCAAACTTATTGATTATTTTTCATGCTTTGTACCAAAGTAAGACATACATTGCATGTCACTTTCTAATATTATTGCTGCTACTGCCCAAACATCCCATTAAACAGAACCATTAGTCCACTTCTCTCTTATTGGGAAGTAACCTGGAGTACCAAGTGCCTGTGCTAAAGTGACTATCTCCTATCTTAAAGCTCTATTGAAATCGATAACCACTACTTCTAAAGGGCAGAGATTTAGCATAACGTTTTCAGGCTTCAAATCTCTATGAACATATCGAAGTTCATGCAACTCCTTAACACCCTGAATCATATCTGAGAGTATATCATTTAAATCATCAGGGTATCTATTGCGATATAGGTAGTCTCTCAGAGTCATCTCAAATTTCTTTAGCCTTAATGCGATGAAACCATAACTTAAAATAACACCATTTAGCTTAAGCAATTCTTGCAGTCTTTTCTTTAGGCCTCTTTAAGTACCATGTAATCATTAGCAAACTCGTTCTAATACTGTTGGTTCTTAATAAGATAACTGAATGGATACACCTTGTATGCATACTCATCAACTACTATGATCTTTGCTTTTGCAGGCACGTTTATATTCAAGTAGTTTTCAATACAAGTGCTGAGATCAACTGCATTTAATGCAGGTATATTCATTGCCTTCGCTTAGAAGCATGCTAAAATTGTATTACCTGCTGGCTGGTTCATCGATTCATATCGCTTCTGTCTCTTGAGTCTCTCTTGCTGGCTCTCTTTATGACTCAAGAGTATTAGATTTTCTTTTAGCTGGCACTAGTTTTTTAGTCTCTTAATCTTCAATCAAGAACTCACTGAGGTGTTGCTTTTGCATATGCCTTTTAACTGTAGCTGAGTGAGTATATGATTTCATGCATGTCGTACACTATTACCTACCATCTACCTTTTCATGCTTGAAATAGATCTTGGCTTTGCCAGAGTGTACCTCTTTAAGGTGTCTCTTCAAGCTTTGTTCAGTTGAGAAATGATTCTAGCAGTCTTCACATTAATATGTTTTTATCTTTTCGATTGGTTGCTCTTCTTTTAGCTCCTCAACATAATCAATTTAAGTTTAAACCCCTATCTCTGCACTCTCCCTCTGGTTTAATACTTCTATGATAAAAACCTTTGCTTCAAATTCAAGAGCTCTTAGCTCTACCTGCCTCTCAACATAAATGATTTCAGGCTTTTTAGTGGAGCCAAAGTTGAGCATTGATTGACCTGCTCCTAAAAGAGCCGCTCTACGATTTAAGTTGACCGCCATGTTTAAATTCAAATTTAAATTTCTATTATAAAGCTCTTAAAACCTCTATAGCTATATCTGGACTATATAGGAGTTGCAACAGCATTAATGATGGTTTGTTCTAAGATCGAAGACTTCATATTTATACTCAGTTTATAAGTATAATTTTCGTAATTTTACTCTTAATAATTTTGATTCTGGTACCAACTTAGATAAAGTTTAGGTTGGTACTGGTACCAATTAAGTTTTAAACCAGATTTGAACTTTTCCATTAAAACCTCACTGGATTAAAACTAGGTACTAATTAAGTTTTGGTACTATTATATTGGTACCAATTAAACTTAAACGAATTTAGTACCGGTACTAATTAAATTTAAACAAATTTAGTACTAATTTAATGGATTTAAATTGATAAAAATGGAGCTCCATCTCTGAAGTTTGTTACAGCTTCTGCGAACCTTCTTCTCCACGTATCTTTGCAGGGTTGACCTCCTATAAGATGCCCATATTTAATAGTAAGATTTTAAACAAAAGGATCCAGAAGTCTATAAGTTATAATTTGAAATTCATTAATAGGGAGAGGAACAAAGATGGAATCACTCAATGATCAAATGAAAAGAGTCGAGGCTCAAGAAATGATCTCTAGATTCAGAAGTAAGGAAGATCTCTATCGACAACTAATTTTACATGGTAAGATAACTTGACGACTATTAACATCTTAAACAGTTGGATTATTGCTTCCTACGATGGAAGGTACCAAAATTTCATTCTTGAAAGCAATACTTTGCGAGGAGAAGAAAGCTTTTAAAAATAAAGAGATTAAACTAATAGAAATTCCCAACTACACTGAGATTTCAGTCACTAATCTTTATGAGGATGCCATGTAAGATGAGGAAGTGGCAGTTTACCTTCCTACAAAGAAACAACTCTCTAATAAACTACCAGAGAGGAACTTTTTCTTTGGTGTTCTTGGTACAATAAAAGAGGAGTATCTCAGAGAAATAATTGAAGAAGCACATAAGAAACGATATTCTATCTCTCCTGAAGACTAGAAAAAGCAGGGCATTCTAATAAGCTCAGCTTGGCTAGAGGAACTTAAGAAGCATCCTTATCTTTCAAGTAAGCTTTGACATATCACTTTGTAGGAAAATCTGGCACTGGCATATATCTTATGAAAGAGCATGCAAAGGTTCACAGAGAAAGAAAATCGCAGACAATTTATGAGGTGAGCAAGAGGCTTTATAAAGATGTCTAAAAACCAGATGAAATGAACATAGATGCAGGAGCTGGCACTAAGAGAAGAAATATGGGCCCAAGCAAGCCATAAGAAGAGGAGAAGAAAGAGAAGCTAAACCCCTTAATGGGTTAGTTTAATATGTGAACTTATTCATTCATTTAAATCTAAAACTTATTTATAAACATTCATTCCTCCCTCTCTCGCACAGACTGTTGTCTTATCTACGCTCACTCTCTTACAGCTGCTTTGAATTAAGTCTACTGTATCGACGGGCAAGTCATACATAAGATGATACAGCAGCAGCTTCTTGTAGTGAGTCTTGATTTAACTCCAGTAGAATTTAATTCCATTAAATTAAGGGCTATAAGGAACGTTGTATACAGGAGTTATGTTTAGCTCTTCATAAGCTTTCTTAGACTCCTTAGTCTTATGAACGGAGAGGTTATCAACAAACAAGATGATCTCTTGTTACTATACTTCTCTCTGAGCTTATGTAGGAACTCTATATACTACTCTCGCTTAATAGAGCGAGGGTGAATAACATAACTCTCTAGGCCTGAATCTTCACTTATACCAGCTAAAATTGCATGGGTGACTACCTTCACTTTTTAATCATAGACTTCTATATTATCATACTTCTTATACCAAGACTTATTAATAAAGGTGGAGAAGGTGAACACAGCTTCATCAGCGTGTATGAACTTGATGTTATTAGTAATTGCTCTTTGCATTTAATCATATAAAAGTTTAAATTATTACTATAAAATGGCACTGTAAAATCAATCACTCTCTTCACTCTGTTGACAGTCTTGAAAGTAATACCATTTCTTTCTTCTATACATATTGGCTATAGTCTAAGGAGAGATACGCATGTCAGGAAACCTGCGATGAAACATGACAGCTCTCTAGTCTAATGGAAAGTGTGCCCAATAATTCAAAGTCTTAGAGTCGCAGAGGAAGTCAATATGAGCCTGTGAGAACTTTTATATTCTTGCAGGATGCGTTCAACAACCAGAATTAAAATGCTAAACAGATAGCAAGCAGTGATACCTAACAGTTGAGGCACTCTTGCGTAATAACTTTGCTATAGCTGCATAATTTAGTACAAGTTTGGCTTAGTCTATATTAATACACGTACCATACCTAAGCTTAAGCAGTAAATCTAAATATTACTCATCATAAATTGACCCTAATTTTCGCTAATTTCTATTTCTCATTTTGCAAATTGGCCTAATTTCTCTACTAACCCCAATAACCCCAACTATACCCTACAAATCAAAGCACTTATAAACCTCACTAAGGGGTTTTGGGGTTTTGAATAGTCTTATAGTTCAGTTTTTGCTATGTTCACAAAATGACAATAAAATAGGAGTGTGTTGTAACGACTATAACTTTTGAAAAAGCTACGTGACATGGGGTTTTTATGAGCTAGATCTATATTTCGTATCTTATATAATGCTCTGTGACTATTTTCGCAAAATCGTTATATTCAAGTAAAAAAATATTGGACACTGAAGTCTTCATGTTTTTTGCTATGTTCACAAAATGACTATAAAATAGGAGTGTGTTGTGACCACTATAACTTTTGAAGAAGCAACGTGACATGGGGTTTTTATGAGCTAGATCTATATTTCGTATCTTATATAATGCTCTGTGACCATTTTCGCAAAATTGTTATATTCAAATCAAAAAAATATTGGACACTGAAGTCTTCATGTTTTTTGCTATGTTCACAAAATGACTAAAAAATAGGAGTGTGTTGTGACGACTATAACTTTTGTAAAAGCAACGTGACATGGGGTTTTTATGAGCTAGATCTATATTTCGTATCTTATATAATGCTCTGTGACCATTTTCGCAAAATCGTTATATTCAAATAAAAAAATATTGGACACTGAAGTCTTCATGTTTTTTGCTATGTTCACAAAATGACAATAAAATAGGAGTGTGTTGTAACGACTATAACTTTTGAAAAAGCTACGTGACATGGGGTTTTTATGAGCTAGATCTATATTTCGTATCTTATATAATGCTCTGTGACTATTTTCGCAAAATCGTTATATTCAAGTAAAAAAATATTGGACACTGAAGTCTTCATGTTTTTTGCTATGTTCACAAAATGACTATAAAATAGGAGTGTTGTTGTGACCATTATAACTTTTGAAAAAGCAACGTGACATGGGGTTTTTATGAGCTAGATCTATATTTCGTATCTTATATAATGCTCTGTGACCATTTTCGCAAAATCGTTATATTCAAATAAAAAAATATTGGACACTGAAGTCTTCATGTTTTTTGCTATGTTCACAAAATGACTATAAAATATGAGTGTGTTGGGACCACTATAACTTTTGAAAAAGCAACGTGACATGGGGTTTTTATGAGCTAGATCTATATTTCGTATCTTATATAATGCTCTGTGACCATATTCGCAAAATCGTTATATTCAAATAAAAAAATATTGGACACTGAAGTCTTCATGTTTTTTGCTATGTTCAGAAAATGAATATAAAATAGGAGTGTGTTGTGACCACTATAACTCTTGAAAAAGCAACGTGACATGGGGTTTTTATGAGCTAGATCTATATTTCGTATCTTATATAATGCTCTGTGACCATTTTCGCAAAATTGTTATATTCAAATCAAAAAAATATTGGACACTGAAGTCTTCATGTTTTTTGCTATGTTCACAAAATGACTAAAAAATAGGAGTGTGTTGTGACGACTATAACTTTTGTAAAAGCAACGTGACATGGGGTTTTTATGAGCTAGATCTATATTTCGTATCTTATATAATGCTCTGTGACCATTTTCGCAAAATCGTTATATTCAGATAAAAAAATATTGGACACTGAAGTCTTCATGTTTTTTGCTATGTTCACAAAATGACTATAAAATAGGAGTGTGTTGTGACCACTATAACTTTTGAAAAAGCAACGTGACATGGGGTATTTATGAGCTAGATCTATATTTCGTATCTTATATAATGCTCTGTGACCATTTTCGCAAAATCGTTATATTCAAATAAAAAAATATTGGACACTGAGTCTTCATGTTTTTGCTATGTCCACAAAATGACTATAAAATAGGAGTGTGTTGTGACCACTATAACTTTTGAAAAGCAACGTGACATGGGGTTTTTATGAGCTAGATCTATATTTCGTATCTTATATAATGCTCTGTGACCATTTTCGCAAAATCGTTAAATTCAAATAAAAAAATATTGGACACTGAAGTCTTCATGTTTTTTGCTATGTTCACAAAATGACTATAAAATAGGAGTGTTTTGTGACCACTATAACTTTTGAAAAAGCAACGTGACATGGGGTTTTTATGAGCTAGATCTATATTTCGTATCTTAATATAATGCTCTGTGACCATTTTCGCAAAATCGTTATATTCAAAAAAAAAAATATTGGACACTGAAGTCTTCATGTTTTTGCTATGTCCACAAAATGACTATAAAATAGGAGTGTGTTGTGACCACTATAACTTTTGAAAAGCAACGTGACATGGGGTTTTTATGAGCTAGATCTATATTTCGTATCTTATATAATGCTCTGTGACCATTTTCGCAAAATCGTTAAATTCAAATAAAAAAATATTGGACACTGAAGTCTTCATGTTTTTTGCTATGTTCACAAAATGACTATAAAATAGGAGTGTTTTGTGACCACTATAACTTTTGAATAAGCAACGTGACATGGGGTTTTTTATGAAGCTAGTATCTATATTTCGTATCTTATATAATGCTCTGTGACCATTTTCGCAAAATCGTTAAATTCAAATAAAAAAATATTGGACACTGAAGTCTTCATGTTTTTTGCTATGTTCACAAAATGACTATAAAATAGGAGTGTTTTGTGACCACTATAACTTTTGAAAAAGCAACGTGACATGGGGTTTTTATGAGCTAGATCTATATTTCGTATCTTATATAATGCTCTGTGACCATTTTCGCAAAATCGTTATATTCAAATAAAGAAATATTGGACACTGAAGTCTTCATGTTTTTTGCTATGTTCACAAAATGACTATAAAATAGGAGTGTCTTGTGACCACAATAACTTTTGTAAAAGCAACGTGACATGGGGTTTTTATGAGCTAGATCTATATTTCGTATCTTATATAATGCTCTGTGACCATTTTCGCAAAATCGTTATATTCAAATAAAAAAATATTGGACACTGAAGTTTTCATGTTTTTTGCTATGTTCACAAAATGACTATAAAATAGGAGTGTGTTGTGACCACTATAACTTTTGAAAAAGCAACGTGACATGGAGTTTTTATGAGCTAGATATATATTTCGTATCTTACATAATGCTCTGTGACCATTTTCGCAAAATCGAAATATTCAAATTAAAAAATATTGGACACTGAAGTCTTCATGTTTTTTGCTATGTTCACAAAATGACTATAAAAGAGGAGTGTGTTGTGACCACTATAACTTTTGAAAAAGCAACGTGACATGGGGTTTTTATGAGCTAGATCTATATTTCGTATCTTATATAATGCTCTGTGACCATTTTCGCAGCATCGTTATATTCAAATAAAAAAATATTGGACACTGAAGTCTTCATGTTTTTTGCTATGTTCACAAAATGACTATAAAATAGGAGTGTGTGGTGACCACTATAACTTTTGAAAAAGCAACGTGACATGGGGTTTTTATGAGCTAGATCTATATTTCGTATCTTATATAATGCTCTGTGACCATTTTCGCAAAATCTTTATATTCAATAAAAAAATATTGGACACTGAAGTCTTCATGTTTTTTGCTATGTTCACAAAATGACTATAAAATAGGAGTGTGTTGTGACCACTATAACTTTTGAAAAAGCAACGTGACATGGGGTATTTATGAGCTAGATCTATATTTCGTATCTTATATAATGCTCTGTGACCATTTTCGCAAAATCGTTATATTCAAATAAAAAAATATTGGACACTGAAGTCTTCATGTTTTTTGCTATGTTCACAAAATGACTATAAAATAGGAGTGTGTTGTGACCACTATAACTTTTGAAAAAGCAACGTGACATGGGCTTTTTATGAGCTAGATCTATATTTCGTATCTTATATAATGCTCTGTGACCATTTTCGCAAAATCGTTTTATTCAAATAAAAAAATATTGGACACTGAAGTCTTCATGTTTTTTGCTATGTTCACAAAATGACTATAAAATAGGAGTGTGTTGTGACCACTATAACTTTTGAAAAAGCAACGTGACATGGGGTATTTATGAGCTAGATCTATATTTCGTATCTTATATAATGCTCTGTGACCATTTTCGCAAAATCGTTATATTCAAATAAAAAAATATTGGACACTGAAGTCTTCATGTTTTTTGCTATGTTCACAAAATGACTATAAAATAGGAGTGTGTTGTGACCACTATAACTTTTGAAAAAGCAACGTGACATGGGGTATTTATGAGCTAGATCTATATTTCGTATCTTATATAATGCTCTGTGACCATTTTCGCAAAATCGTTATATTCAAATAAAAAAATATTGGACACTGAAGTTTTCATGTTTTTTGCTATGTTCACAAAATGACTATAAAATAGGAGTGTGTTGTGACCACTATAACTTTTGAAAAAGCACGTGACATGGGGTTTTTATGAGCTAGATCTATATTTCGTATCTTATATAATGCTCTGTGACCATTTTCGCAAATCGTTATATTCAAAAAAAAAAATATTGGACACTGAAGTCTTCATGTTTTTGCTATGTCCACAAAATGACTATAAAATAGGAGTGTGTTGTGACCACTATAACTTTTGAAAAAGCAACGTGACATGGGGTTTTTATGAGCTAGATCTATATTTCGTATCTTATATAATGCTCTGTGACCATTTTCGCAAAATCGTTATATTCAAATAAAAAAATATTGGACACTGAAGTCTTCATGTTTTTTGCTATGTTCACAAAATGACTATAAAATATGAGTGTGTTGGGACCACTATAACTTTTGAAAAAGCAACGTGACATGGGGTTTTTATGAGCTAGATCTATATTTCGTATCTTATATAATGCTCTGTGACCATTTTCGCAAAATCGTTATATTCAAATAAAAAAATATTGGACACTGAAGTCTTCATGTTTTTTGCTATGTTCACAAAATGTCTATAAAATAGGAGTGTGTTGTGACCATTATAACTTTTGAAAAAGCAACGTGACATGGGGTTTTTATGAGCTAGATCTATATTTCGTATCTTATATAATGCTCTGTGACCATTTTCGCAAAATCGTTAAATTCAAATAAAAAAATATTGGACACTGAAGTCTTCATGTTTTTTGCTATGTTCACAAAATGACTATAAAATAGGAGTGTTTTGTGACCACTATAACTTTTGAAAAAGCAACGTGACATGGGTTTTACATGAGCTAGATCTATATTTCGTATCTTATATAATGCTCTGTGACCATTTTCGCAAAATCGTTAAATTCAAATAAAAAAATATTGGACACTGAAGTCTTCATGTTTTTTGCTATGTTCACAAAATGACTATAAAATAGGAGTGTTTTGTGACCACTATAACTTTTGAAAAAGCAACGTGACATGGGGTTTTTATGAGCTAGATCTATATTTCGTATCTTATAATGCTCTGTGACCATTTTCGCAAAATCGTTATATTCAAAAAAAAAAATATTGGACACTGAAGTCTTCATGTTTTTGCTATGTCCACAAAATGACTATAAAATAGGAGTGTGTTGTGACCACTATAACTTTTGAAAAAGCAACGTGACATGGGGTTTTTATGAGCTAGATCTATATTTCGTATCTTATATAATGCTCTGTGACCATTTTAGCAAAATCGTTATATTCAAATAAAAAATATTGGACACTGAAGTCTTCATGTTTTTTGCTATGTTCACAAAATGACTATAAAATAGGAGTGTGTTGTGACCACTATAACTTTTGAAAAAGCAACGTGACATGGGGTATTTATGAGCTAGATCTATATTTCGTATCTTATATAATGCTCTGTGACCATTTTCGCAAAATCGTTATATTCAAATAAAAAAATATTGGACACTGAAGTCTTCATGTTTTTGCTATGTCCACAAAATGACTATAAAATAGGAGTGTGTTGTGACCACTATAACTTTTGAAAAAGCAACGTGACATGGGGTTTTTATGAGCTAGATCTATATTTCGTATCTTATATAATGCTCTGTGACCATTTTCGCAAAATCGTTAAATTCAAATAAAAAAATATTGGACACTGAAGTCTTCATGTTTTTTGCTATGTTCACAAAATGACTATAAAATAGGAGTGTTTTGTGACCACTATAACTTTTGAAAAAGCAACGTGACATGGGGTTTTTATGAGCTAGATCTATATTTCGTATCTTATATAATGCTCTGTGACCATTTTCGCAAAATCGTTATATTCAAAAAAAAAAATATTGGACACTGAAGTCTTCATGTTTTTGCTATGTCCACAAAATGACTATAAAATAGGAGTGTGTTGTGACCACTATAACTTTTGAAAAAGCAACGTGACATGGGGTTTTTATGAGCTAGATCTATATTTCGTATCTTATATAATGCTCTGTGACCATTTTCGCAAAATCGTTAAATTCAAATAAAAAAATATTGGACACTGAAGTCTTCATGTTTTTTGCTATGTTCACAAAATGACTATAAAATAGGAGTGTTTTGTGACCACTATAACTTTTGAAAAAGCAACGTGACATGGGGTTTTTATGAGCTAGATCTATATTTCGTATCTTATATAATGCTCTGTGACCATTTTCGCAAAATCGTTATATTCAAATATAAAAAATATTGGACCACGTGAAGTCTTCATGTTTTTTGCTATGTTCACAAAATGACTATAAAATAGGAGTGTGTTGTGACCACTATAACTTTTGAAAAAGCAACGTGACATGGGGTATTTATGAGCTAGATCTATATTTCGTATCTTATATAATGCTCTGTGACCATTTTCGCAAAATCGTTATATTCAAATAAAAAAATATTGGAACACCTGAAGTCTTCATGTTTTTTGCTATGTTCACAAAATGACTATAAAATAGGAGTGTGTTGTGACCACTATAACTTTTGAAAAAGCAACGTGACATGGGGTTTTTATGAGCTAGATCTATATTTCGTATCTTATATAATGCTCTGTGACCATTTTCGCAAAATCGTTAAATTCAAATAAAAAAATATTGGACACTGAAGTCTTCATGTTTTTTGCTATGTTCACAAAATGACTATAAAATAGGAGTGTTTTGTGACCACTATAACTTTTGAAAAAGCAACGTGACATGGGGTTTTTATGAGCTAGATCTATATTTCGTATCTTATATAATGCTCTGTGACCATTTTCGCAAAATCGTTATATTCAAATAAAAAAATATTGGACACTGAAGTCTTCATGTTTTTTGCTATGTTCACAAAATGACTATAAAATAGGAGTGTGTTGTGACCACTATAACTTTTGAAAAAGCAACGTGACATGGGGTTTTTATGAGCTAGATCTATATTTCGTATCTTATATAATGCTCTGTGACCATTTTCGCAAAATCGTTAAATTCAAATAAAAAAATATTGGACACTGAAGTCTTCATGTTTTTTGCTATGTTCACAAAATGACTATAAAATAGGAGTGTTTTGTGACCACTATAACTTTTGAAAAAGCAACGTGACATGGGGTTTTTATGAGCTAGATCTATATTTCGTATCTTATATGCTCTGTGACCATATTCGCAAAATCGTTATATTCAAATAAAAAAATATTGGACACTGAAGTCTTCATGTTTTTTGCTATGTTCAGAAAATGAATATAAAATAGGAGTGTGTTGTGACCACTATAACTCTTGAAAAAGCAACGTGACATGGGGTTTTTATGAGCTAGATCTATATTTCGTATCTTATATAATGCTCTGTGACCATTTTCGCAAAATCTTTATATTCAAATAAAAAATTATTGGACACTGAAGTCTTCATGTTTTTTGCTATGTTCACAAAATGACTATAAAATAGGAGTGTGTTGTGACCACTATAACTTTTGAAAAAGCAACGTGACATGGGGTTTTTATGAGGTAGATCTATATTTCGTATCTTATATAATGCTCTGTGACCATTTTCGCAAAATCGTTATATTCAAATAAAAAAATATTGGACACTGAAGTCTTCATGTTTTTTGCTATGTTCACAAAATGACTATAAAATAGGAGTGTGTTGTGACCACTATAACTTTTGAAAAAGCAACGTGACATGGGGTATTTATGAGCTAGATCTATATTTCGTATCTTATATAATGCTCTGTGACCATTTTCGCAAAATCGTTATATTCAAATAAAAAAATATTGGACACTGAAGTCTTCATGTTTTTTGCTATGTTCACAAAATGACTATAAAATATGAGTGTGTTGGGACCACTATAACTTTTGAAAAAGCAACGTGACATGGGGTTTTTATGAGCTAGATCTATATTTCGTATCTTATATAATGCTCTGTGACCATATTCGCAAAATCGTTATATTCAAATAAAAAAATATTGGACACTGAAGTCTTCATGTTTTTTGCTATGTTCAGAAAATGAATATAAAATAGGAGTGTGTTGTGACCACTATAACTCTTGAAAAAGCAACGTGACATGGGGTTTTTATGAGCTAGATCTATATTTCGTATCTTATATAATGCTCTGTGACCATTTTCGCAAAATCTTTATATTCAAATAAAAAAATATTGGACACTGAAGTCTTCATGTTTTTTGCTATGTTCACAAAATGACTACAAAATAGGAGTGTGTTGTGACCACTATAACTTTTGAAAAAGCAACGTGACATGGGGTTTTTATGAGCTAGATCTATACTTCGTATCTTATATAATGCTCTGTGACCATTTTCGCAAAATCGTTATATTCAAATGAAAAATATTGGACACTGAAGTCTTCATGTTTTTTGCTATGTTCACAAAATGACTATAAAATAGGAGTGTGTTGTGACCACTATAACTTTTGAAAAAGCAACGTGACATGGGGTTTTTATGAGCTAGATCTATATTTCGTATCTTATATAATGCTCTGTGACCATTTTCGCAAAATCTTTATATTCAAATAAAAAATTATTGGACACTGAAGTCTTCATGTTTTTTGCTATGTTCACAAAATGACTATAAAATAGGAGTGTGTTGTGACCACTATAACTTTTGAAAAAGCAACGTGACATGGGGTTTTTATGAGGTAGATCTATATTTCGTATCTTATATAATGCTCTGTGACCATTTTCGCAAAATCGTTATATTCAAATAAAAAAATATTGGACACTGAAGTCTTCATGTTTTTTGCTATGTTCACAAAATGACTATAAAATAGGAGTGTGTTGTGACCACTATAACTTTTAAAAAAGCAACGTGACATTCGGTTTTTATGAGCTAGATCTATATTTCGTATCTTAAATAATGCTTTGTGACCATTTTCGCAAAATCGTTATATTCAAATAAAAAAATATTGGACACTGAAGTCTTCATGTTTTTTGCTATGTTCACAAAATACTATAAAATAGGAGTGTGTTGTGACCACTATAACTTTTGAAGAAGCAACGTGACATGGGGTTTTTATGAGCTAGATCTATATTTCGTATCTTATATAATGCTCTGTGACCATTTTCGCAAAATCGTTATATTCAAATAAAAAAATATTGGACACTGAAGTTTTCATGTTTTTTGCTATGTTCACAAAATGACTATAAAATAGGAGTGTGTTGTGACCACTATAACTTTTGAAAAAGCACGTGACATGGGGTTTTTATGAGCTAGATCTATATTTCGTATCTTATATAATCAAAACCCCAAAACCCTTTCAGTAGTTTGATTGAGTTTTTGATTGATAAAAGTAGACTATTAGTGCATACTTTATATGGGTTTTAATAGGGTTTATGTAGGGGTTTAATGTTTAAATGTAATGTATCGTAGTGTGTATTAGAGGGGTTTTATTTTTACTATTCACTCAAACTATACCTTGGCATCATGTGCTAATTTTCTAAATTTGATATCTCCTCTCCAGTTGATCATTTAGTCTATTGTTTGCTCTGCTCTGTGGTTTGGTCTTAAGATAATCTGCTCTGCCATATATTTCATTTTACCTTTTATCTTATTCTAGTCTAGATATTGCTGTATTCTCTGCTTTGAATCTTTCTCTCTCTTACAGCTATAGTAATCATTTCTTTGCATATCGCATTCAGCAATAATTGCTGCTAGAGCCCATACATCCCACTTAATATACCATCTCTCCAGTCCTCCCTTTCTGGAAAGTATCCAGGAGTACCATAAACGTTACAAGTCCTGAAGCTTCAACTCTTTATAATCTATTGAAATCAATTATTACTACTGTGAGAGGTGAAAAGTCAAGCATAATATTCTCAGGCTTCAAGTCTCTATGAACATACCCTAAAGTGTGCAGCTCTTCTATGCCTTTGCAAACATTTGTAAGAATAAGAGGTAGCTACTTTGGAACTCTTTAATCTTAAATGTAGTCTTTTAATGTCATTTAATATAGAGGGAGGCGAAAAGCAACATGATCTTGAGCAAGCAGTATTGCATCGAGCTTAATTAAAAATCTGCACTGTCTATCCCTTGATTTAGTAAGAGCTTAGTACTCATTGACAAATTCTATTTGATACTTGTCATCACATTTAAAGTAGTTGAATGGAAAAATCTTGTATGACAAATGCTTATCAGTAATGAACTTTTTTTTCAAACTTGTCCTCAAGTATAAGATAACTTTCCTTACATTCTTTAAGGTCAATTACATTTAAAATTGGAAGCTTTAGTGCTTGTATCTTCAAAGAGATTTTCACTTTCTCAGAAGCTGGAAGGTTTCTCACTGCTCTAATAAGCTTATTTTCTTTCTTAACTCTTTGTTCCAAAGATTCTAAAGGGTCTCTTGGCTTTCTTTTTTGAAGGAAGACCTCACCAGTCTCAGGATCTATGACTTCAAACTTCTTGCCATGATGGTTTTATAGGTGAACTTTTAAATCTCTTGAATGATAATATTGCTTATTGCAATAAGGGCAAAAATATTTTCCATCTATCTTATCATGCTTAAGATAGAGTTTAGGCTTGTTAGAATGCTACTCTAAGATATGACGCTTAAGAGCAGATTTATAATTGAAGTTCTTTTCACACTCTTCACATAAATGTAATGCTTTAATTTCTTTTTTCTCTTCCTCCTATTCAACAATTTTTATTGGAACTTCGCATTGAATTTCTTAGCTCTGCATTTCTATTTAACAACTGAATTGTTATTCAAAGTCTGAGACCTAAGG
>ARYC01016052.1:0-11187 GCA_000711775.1 Oxytricha trifallax
ATTTGTCCATTTTTTGATTTTTTAAATTTGGCCCAGGAGCCGAACCTTTCCCCGGCAAAACTCAACTTGCAATATATATTTCCTAAATACACCCGAATATAATGATTCTGCTCATTTAGACCTCGCTGAACACGAATATAAAATCAGAATTGATTTATCTTCAATACGCGCAAAGTTATAAGCAAAATAAGCAATTTTCAGCAATTTCCTTATATAACCCTTGGCCCTTCATTTTTGGGTTTTTGAGTACCTCAAAAGAAGGTCACGGAAATTCACGAGATGACCTGGAATTAAGCAAATCGACTAAATTTGGGCTCCTGATATAGAGTGTGACACTGGAACACCAGATATATAGTCATTTTCAAAAGTTATAGGGGTGTCAATTTGTCCATTTTTTGATTTTTTAAATTTGGCCCAGGAGCCGAACCTTTCCCCGGCAAAACTCAACTTGCAATATATATTTCCTAAATACACCCGAATATAATGATTCTGCTCATTTAGACCTCGCTGAACACGAATATAAAATCAGAATTGATTTATCTTCAATACGCGCAAAGTTATAAGCAAAATAAGCAATTTTCAGCAATTTCCTTATATAACCCTTGGCCCTTCATTTTTGGGTTTTTGAGGACCTCAAAAGATGGTCACGGAAATTCACGAGATGACCCGGAATTATGCAAATCCACTAAATTTGGGCTCCTGAGCAAGAGTGTGACACTGGAACACCAGATATATAGTCATTTTCAAAAGTTATAGGGGGGTCAATTTGTCCATTTTTTGATTTTTAAAATTTGGCCCAGGAGCCGAACCTTTCCCCGACAAAATCAACTTGCAATTTATATTTCCCAAAAACTCCCGAGAATATCAATTCTGGTCATTTAGACCTCGCTGAACACGAATATAAAATCAGAATAAATTTATCTTCAAAACGCGCAAAGATATAAGCAAAATAAGCAATTTTCAGCAATTTCCTTTTATAATCCTTTGCCCTTCATTTTTGGGTTTTTGAGGACCTCAAAAGATGGTCACGGAAATAAATGAGATGACCTGGAATTAAGCAAATCCACTAAATTTGGGCTCCTGAGCAAGAGTGTGACACTGGAACACCAGATATATAGTCATTTTCAAAAGTTTAGGGGGGTCAATTTGTCCATTTTTTGATTTTTTAAATTTGGCCCAGGATCCGAACCTTTCCCCGGCAAAACTCAACTTGCAATTTATACTTCCTAAAAACACCCGAATATAAGGATTCTGGTCATTTAGACCTCGCTGAACACGAATATAAAATCAAAATTAATTTATCTTCAAAACGCGCAAAGATATAAGCAAAATAAGCAATTCCCAGCAATTTTCTTATATAACCCTTTGCCCTTCATTTTTGGGTTTTTGAGGACCTCAAAAGATGGTCACGGAAATTCATGAGATGACCTGGAATTAAGCAAATCCACTAAATTTGGGCTCCTGATCAAGAGTTGAACACCGGAACACCAATTATATAGTCATTTTCAAAAGTTATAGGGGGGTCAATTTGTCCATTTTTTGATTTTTTAAATTTGGCCCAGGATCCGAACCTTTCCCCGGCAAAACTCAACTTGCAATTTATACTTCCTAAAAACACCCGAATATAAGGATTCTGGTCATTTAGACCTCGCTGAACACGAATATAAAATCAGAATAAATTTATCTTCAAAACGCGCAAAGATATAAGCAAAATAAGCAATTTTCAGCAATTTCCTTTTATAATCCTTTGCCCTTCATTTTTGGGTTTTTGAGGACCTCAAAAGATGGTCACGGAAATAAATGAGATGACCTGGAATTAAGCAAATCCACTAAATTTGGGCTCCTGAGCAAGAGTGTGACACTGGAACACCAGATATATAGTCATTTTCAAAAGTTTATAGGGGGGTCAATTTGTCCATTTTTTGATTTTTAAAATTTCGCCCAGGAGCAGAACCTTTCCCCGGCAAAAATCAACTTGCAATTTATATTTCCAAAGTACTCCCGAAAATATCAATTCTGGTCATTTTGACCTCGCTGAACACGAATATAAAATCAGAATTAATTTATCTTCAAAACGCGCAAAGATATAAGCAAAATAAGCAATTTGCAGCAATTCTCTTATACAACCCTTTGCCCTTCATTTTTGGGTATTTGAGGACCTCAAAAGATGGTCACGGAAATTCATGAGATGACCTGGAATTAAGCAAATCCACTAAATTTGGGCTCCTGATCAAGAGTTGAACACCGGAACACCAATTATATAGTCATTTTCAAAAGTTATAGGGGGGTCAATTTGTCCATTTTTTGATTTTTTAAATTTGGCCCAGGATCCGAACCTTTCCCCGGCAAAACTCAACTTGCAATTTATACTTCCTAAAAACACCCGAATATAAGGATTCTGGTCATTTAGACCTCGCTGAACACGAATATAAAATTAAAATTGATTTATCTTCAAAACGCGCAAAGATATAAGCAAAATAAGCAATTTTCAGCAATTTCCTTATATAATCCTTGGCCCTTCAATTTTGGGTTTTTGAGGACCTCAAAAGATGGTCACGGAAATTCATGAGATGACCTGGAATTAAGCAAATCCACTAAATTTGGGCTCCTGAGCAAGAGTGTGACACTGGAACCCCAGATATATAGTCATTTTCAAAAGTTATAGGGGTGTCAATTTGGCCATTTTTTGATTTTTTAAATTTGGCCCAGGAGCCGAACCTTCTCCCGGCAAAACTCAACCTGCAATTTATACTTCCTTAAAACACCCGAATATAAGGATTCTGGTCATTTAGACCTCGCTGAACACGAGTATAAGATCAGAATTGATTTATCTTCAAAACGCGCAAAGATATAAAGGAAATAAGCAATTTTAAGCAATTTCCTTATATAACCCTTAGCCCTTCATTTTTGCGTATTTGAGGACCTCAAAAGATGGTCACGGAAATTCATGAGATGACCTGGAATTAAACAAATCCACTAAATTTTGGCTCCTGAGCAAGAGTGTGACACTGGAACACCAGATATATAGTCATTTTCAAAAGTTATAGGGGGTCATTTTGTCCATTTTTGGCTTTTTCAAAAATTTGTCCAGGGCCTACCTTTCCCCGGCAAAACTCAACTTGCAATTTATAATTCCTAAAAACACCCGAATATAAGGATTCTGGTCATTTAGACCTCGCTGAACACGAATATAAAATCAGAATTGATTTATCTTCAAAACGCGCAAAGATATATGCAAATTAGCAATTTTCAGCAATTTCATTTTATAACCCTTTGCCCTTCATTTTTGTGTTTTTGAGGACCTCAAAAGATGGTCACGGAAATTCATGAGATGACCTGGAATTAAGCAAATCCACTAAATTTGGGCTCCTGATCAAGAGTTGAACACCGGAACACCAATTATATAGTCATTTTCAAAAGTTATAGGGGGGTCAATTTGTCCATTTTTTGATTTTTTAAATTTGGCCCAGGATCCGAACCTTTCCCCGGCAAAACTCAACTTGCAATTTATACTTCCTAAAAACACCCGAATATAATGATTCTGGTCATTTAGACCTCGCTGAACACGAATATAAAATTAAAATTGATTTATCTTCAAAACGCGCAAAGATATAAGCAAAATAAGCAATTTTCAGCAATTTCCTTATATAATCCTTGGCCCTTCAATTTTGGGTTTTTGAGGACCTCAAAAGATGGTCACGGAAATTCATGAGATGACCTGGAATTAAGCAAATCACTAAATTTGGGCTCCTGAGCAAGAGTGTGACACTGGAACACCAGATATATAGTCATTTTCAAAAGTTATAGGGGGGTCAATTTGTCCATTTTTTGATTTTTAAAATTTGGCCCAGGAGCCGAACCTTTCCCCGACAAAATCAACTTGCAATTTATATTTCCCAAAAACTCCCGAGAATATCAATTCTGGTCATTTAGACCTCGCTGAACACGAATATAAAATCAGAATTAATTTATCTTCAAAACGAGCAAAGATATAAGCAAAATAAGCAATTTTCAGCAATTTCCTTATATAACCCTTTGCCCTTAATTTTTGGGGTTTTGAGGAGCTCAAAAGATGAGCACGGAAATTCATGAGATGACCTGGAATTAAGCAAATCCACTAAATTTGGGCTCCTGAGCAAGAGTGTGACACTGGAACACCAGATATATGTCATTTTCAAAAGTTATAGGGGTGTCAATTTGGCCATTTTTTGATTTTTTAAATTTGGCCCAGGAGCCGAACCTTTCCCCGGCAAAACTCAACTTGCAATTTATATTTCCTAAAAACACCCGAATATAATGATTCTGGTCATTTAGACCTCGCTGAACACGAATATAAAATTAAAATTGATTTATCTTCAAAACGCGCAAAGATATAAGCAAAATAAGCAATTTTCAGCAATTTCCTTATATAATCCTTGGCCCTTCAATTTTGGGTTTTTGAGGACCTCAAAAGATGGTCACGGAAATTCATGAGATGACCTGGAATTAAGCAAATCCACTAATTTGGGCTCCTGATCAAGAGTGTAACACCGGAACACCAGATATATAGTCATTTTCAAAAGTTATAGGGGGGTCAATTTGTCCATTTTTTGATTTTTTAAATATGGCCCAGGAAGCCGAACCTTTCCCCGGCAAAACTCAACTTGCAATTTATATTTCCCAAAAACTCCCGAAAATATCAATTCTGGTCATTTAGACCTCGCTGAACACGAATATAAAATCAGAATTAATTTATCTTCAAAACGCGCAAAGATATAAGCAAAATAAGCAATTTTCAGCAATTTCCTTATATAACCGTTAGCCCTTCATTTTTGGGTTTTTGAGGACCTCAAAAGATGGTCACGGAAATTCATGAGATGACCTGGAATTAAGCAAATCCACTAAATTTGGGCTCCTGAGCAAGAGTGTGACACTGGAACCCCAGATATATAGTCATTTTCAAAAGTTATAGGGGTGTCAATTTGCCCATTTTTTTATTTTTTAAATTTGGCCCAGGAGCCGAACCTTTCCCCGGCAAAACTCAACTTGCAATTAATATTTACTAAAAACACCCGAAAATAACGATTCTGGTCATTTTGACCTCGCTGAACACGAATATGAAATCAGAATTGATTTATCTTTAAAACGCGCAAGATATATGTAAAATAAGCAATTTTCAGCAATTTCCTTATATAACCCTTAGCCTTTCATTTTTGTGATTTTGAGGACTCAAAAGATGGTCACGGAAATTCATGAGATGACTTGGAATTAAGCAAATCCACTAAATTTGGGCTCCTGAGCAAGAGTGTGACACCGGAACACCAATTATATAGTCATTTTCAAAAGTTATAGGGGTGTCAATTTGTCCATTTTTTGATTTTTTAAATTTGGCCCAGGAGCCGAACCTTTCCCCGGCAAAACTCAACTTGCAATATATATTTCCTAAATACACCCGAATATAATGATTCTGCTCATTTAGACCTCGCTGAACACGAATATAAAATCAGAATTGATTTATCTTCAATACGCGCAAAGTTATAAGCAAAATAAGCAATTTTCAGCAATTTCCTTATATAACCCTTGGCCCTTCATTTTTGGGTTTTTGAGGACCTCAAAAGATGGTCACGGAAATTCATGAGATGACCTGGAATTAAGCAAATCCACTAAATTTGGGCTCCTGATCAAGAGTTGAACACCGGAACACCAATTATATAGTCATTTTCAAAAGTTATAGGGGGGTCAATTTGTCCATTTTTTGATTTTTTAAATTTGGCCCAGGATCCGAACCTTTCCCCGGCAAAACTCAACTTGCAATTTATACTTCCTAAAAACACCCGAATATAAGGATTCTGGTCATTTAGACCTCGCTGAACACGAATATAAAATCAGAATTGATTTATCTTCAAAACGCGCAAAGATATAAGCAAAATAAGCAATTTGCAGCAATTTCCTTATATCACCTTTAGCCCTTCATTTTTGGGTTTTTGAGGACCTCAAAAGATGGTCACGGAAATTCATGAGATGACCTGGAATTAAGCAAATCCACTAAATTTGGGCTCCTGATCAAGAGTTGAACACCGGAACACCAATTATATAGTCATTTTCAAAAGTTATAGGGGGGTCAATTTGTCCATTTTTTGATTTTTTAAATTTGGCCCAGGATCCGAACCTTTCCCCGGCAAAACTCAACTTGCAATTTATACTTCCTAAAAACACCCGAATATAAGGATTCTGGTCATTTGCCCTCGCTGAACACGAATATAAAATCAGAATAAATTTATCTTCAAAACGCGCAAAGATATAAGCAAAATAAGCAATTTTCAGCAATTTCCTTTTATAATCCTTTGCCCTTCATTTTTGGGTTTTTGAGGACCTCAAAAGATGGTCACGGAAATAAATGAGATGACCTGGAATTAAGCAAATCCACTAAATTTGGGCTCCTGAGCAAGAGTGTGACACTGGAACACCAGATATATAGTCATTTTCAAAAGTTATAGGGGGGTCAATTTGTCCATTTTTTGATTTTTTAAATTTGGCCCAGGATCCGAACCTTTCCCCGGCAAAACTCAACTTGCAATTTATACTTCCTAAAAACACCCGAATATAAGGATTCTGGTCATTTAGACGACGCTGAACACGAATATAAAATCAGAATTGATTTGTCTTGAAAACGCGCAAAGATATAAGCAAAATAAGCAATTTTCTGCAATTTCCTTATATAACCCTTTGCCCTTCAATTTTTGGTTTTTGAGGACCTCAAAAAGATGGTCACGGAAATTCATGAGATGACCTGGAATTAAGCAAATCCACTAAATTTGGGCTCCTGATCAAGAGTTGAACACCGGAACACCAATTATATAGTCATTTTCAAAAGTTATAGGGGGGTCAATTTGTCCATTTTTTGATTTTTTAAATTTGGCCCAGGATCCGAACCTTCTCCCGGCAAAACTCAACCTGCAATTTATACTTCCTTAAAACACCCGAATATAAGGATTCTGGTCATTTAGACCTCGCTGAACACGAGTATAAGATCAGAATTGATATATCTTCAAAACGCGCAAAGATATAAGCAAAATAAGCAATTTTCAGTAATTTCCTTATAAAACCCTTTGCCATTCATTTTTGGGTTTTTGAGGACCTCAAAAGATGGTCACGGAAATTCATGAGATGACCTGGAATTAAGCAAATCCACTAAATTTGGGCTCCTGATCAAGAGTTGAACACCGGAACACCAATTATATAGTCATTTTCAAAAGTTATAGGGGGGTCAATTTGTCCATTTTTTGATTTTTTAAATTTGGCCCAGGATCCGAACCTTTCCCCGGCAAAACTCAACTTGCAATTTATACTTCCTAAAAACACCCGAATATAAGGATTCTGGTCATTTAGACCTCGCTGAACACGAATATAGAATCAGAATTGATTTATCTTCAAAACGCGCAAAGATATAAGCAAAATAAGCAATTTGCAGCAATTTCCTTATATAACCTTTAGCCCTTCATTTTTGGGTCTTTGAGGACCTCAAAAGATGGTCACGGAAATTCATGAGATGACCTGGAATTAAGCAAATCCACTAAATTTGGGCTCCTGATCAAGAGTTGAACACCGGAACACCAATTATATAGTCATTTTCAAAAGTTATAGGGGGGTCAATTTGTCCATTTTTTGATTTTTTAAATTTGGCCCAGGATCCGAACCTTTCCCCGGCAAAACTCAACTTGCAATTTATACTTCCTAAAAACACCCGAATATAAGGATTCTGGTCATTTAGACCTCGCTGAACACGAATATAAAATCAAAATTAATTTATCTTCAAAACGCGCAAAGATATAAGCAAAATAAGCAATTCTCAGCAATTTTCTTAAATAACCCTTTGCCCTTCATTTTTGGGTTTTTGAGAACCTCAAAAGATGGTCCCGGAAATTCATGAGATGACCTGGAATTAAGCAAATCCACTAAATTTGGGCTCCTGATCAAGAGTTGAACACCGGAACACCAATTATATAGTCATTTTCAAAAGTTATAGGGGGGTCAATTTGTCCATTTTTTGATTTTTTAAATTTGGCCCAGGATCCGAACCTTTCCCCGGCAAAACTCAACTTGCAATTTATACTTCCTAAAAACACCCGAATATAAGGATTCTGGTCATTTAGACCTCGCTGAACACGAATATAAAAACAGAATTGATTTATCTTCAAAACGCGCAAAGATATAAGCAAAATAAGCAATTTGCAGCAATTTCCTTATATATCCTTAGCCCTTCATTTTTGGGTTTTTGAGGACATCAATAGATGGTCACGGAAATTCATGAGATGACCTGGAATTAAGCAAATCCACTAAATTTGGGCTCCTGACCAAGAGTGTGACAGTGGAACACCAGATATATAGTCATTTTCAAAAGTTATAGGGGGGTCATTTTGTCCATTTTTGCGTTTTCAAAAATTTGTCCAGGGCAGAACCTTTCCCCGGCAAAATACAACTTCCATTTTATATTTCACAAAAACACCTGAATATAATGATTCTGGTCATTTAGACCTCGCTGAACACGAATCTAAAATCAGAATAAATTTATCTTCAAAACGCGCAAAGATATAAGCAAAATAAGCAATTTGCAGCAATTCTCTTATACAACCCTTTGCCCTTCATTTTTGGGTATTTGAGGACCTCAAAAGATGGTCACGGAAATTCATGAGATGACCTGGAATTAAGCACATCCACTAAATTTGGGCTCCTGAGCAAGAGTGTGACACTGGAACACCAGACATATAGTCATTTTCAAAAGTTATAGGGGGGTCATTTTGTCCATTTTTTGATTTTTTAAATTTGGCCCAGGAGCCGAACCTTTCCCCGGCAAAACTCAACTTGCAATATATATTTCCTAAATACACCCGAATATAATGATTCTGCTCATTTAGACCTCGCTGAACACGAATATAAAATCAGAATTGATTTATCTTCAATACGCGCAAAGTTATAAGCAAAATAAGCAATTTTCAGCAATTTCCTTATATAACCCTTGGCCCTTCATTTTTGGGTTTTGAGGACCTCAAAAAGATGGTCACGGAAATTCATGAGATGACCTGGAATTAAGCAATCCACTAATTTTGGGCTCCTGAACAAGAGTGTGACACTGGAACACCATATATATAGTCATTTTCAAAAGTTATAGGGGGGTCAATTTGTCCATTTTTTGATTTTTAAAATTTGGCCCAGGAGCCGAACCTTTCCCTGCCAAAACTCAACTTGCAATTTTTATTTCTTAAAAACTCCCGATAATATCATTTCTGGTCATTTAGACCTCCCTGAACACGAATATAGAATCAGAATTAATTTATCTTCAAAACGCGCAAAGATATAAGCAAAATAAGCAATTTTCAGCAATTTCCTTATATAATCCTTTGCCCTCCATTTTTGGGTTTTTGAGGACCTCAAAAGATGGTCACGGAAATACATGAGATGACCAGGAATTAAGCAAATCCACTAAATTTGGGCTCCTGAGCAAGAGTGTGACACTGGAACACCAGATATATAGTCATTTTCAAAAGTTATAGGGGGGTCAATTTGTCCATTTTTTCATTTTTTAAATTTGGCCCTGGAGCCGAACCTTTCCCCGGCAAAACTCAACTTGCAATTTAAATTTACCAAACATCCCGAAAATATCAATTCTGGTCATTTAGACCTCGCTGAACACGAATATAGAATCAGAATTAATTTATCTTCAAAACGCGCAAAGATATAAGCAAAATAAGCAATTTTCAGCAATTTCCTTATATAATCCTTTGCCCTCCATTTTTGGGTTTTTGAGGACCTCAAAAGATGGTCACGGAAATACATGAGATGACCAGGAATTAAGCAAATCCACTAAATTTGGGCTCCTGAGCAAGAGTGTGACACTGGAACACCAGATATATAGTCATTTTCAAAGTTATAGGGGGGTCAATTTGTCCATTTTTTGATTTTTTAAATTTGGCCCAGGATCCGAACCTTTCCCCGGCAAAACTCAACTTGCAATTTATACTTCCTAAAAACACCCGAATATAAGGATTCTGGTCATTTAGACCTCGCTGAACACGAATATAAAATCAGAATTAATTTATCTTCAATACGCGCAAAGATATAAGCAAAATAAGCAATTTTCAGCAATTTCCTTATATAATCCTTAGACCTTCATTTTTGGGTTTTTGAGGACCTCACAAGATGGTCACGGAAATTCACGAGATGACCTGGAATTATGCAAATCCACTAAATTTGGACTTCTGAGCAAGAGCGTGACACTGGAACACCAGATATATAGTCATTTTCAAAAGTTATAGGGGGGTCATTTTGTCCATTTTTTTTGATTTTTTAAATTTGGCCCAGGAGCCGAACCTTTCCCCGGCAAAACTCAACTTGCAATATATATTTCCTAAAAACACCCGAATATAATGATTCTGGTCATTTAGACCTCGCTGAACACGAATATAAAATCAGAATTGATTTATCTTCAAAACGCGCAAAGATATAAGCACAATAAGCAATTTTCAGCAATTTCCTTATATAACCCTTAGCCCTTCATTTTTGGGTTTTTGAGGACCTCAAAAGATGGTTACGGAAATTCACGAGATGACATGGAATTATGCAAATCCACTAAATTTGGGCTCCTGAGCAAGAGTGTGACACTGGAACACCAGATATATAGTCATTTTCCAAAAGTTATAGGGGGGTCAATTTGTCCATTTTTTGATTTTTTAAATTTGGCCCAGGATCCGAACCTTTCCCCGGCAAAACTCAACTTGCAATTTATACTTCCTAAAAACACCCGAATATAATGATTCTGGTCATTTAGACCTCGCTGAACACGAATATAAAAACAGAATGTATTTATCTTCAAAACGCGCAAAGATATATGCAAAATAAGCAATTTTCAGCAATTTCATTATATAACCATTTGCCCTTCATTTTTGGGTTTTTGAGGACCTCAAAAGATGGTCACGGAAATTCATGAGATTACCTGCAATTAAGCAAATCCACTAAATTTGGGCTCCTGAGCAAGAGTGTGACACTGGAACACCAGATATATAGTCATTTTCAAAAGTTATAGGGGGGTCAATTTGTCCATTTTTTGATTTTTTAAATTTGGCCCAGGATCCGAACCTTTCCCCGGCAAAACTCAACTTGCAATTTATACTTCCTAAAAACACCCGAATATAAGGATTCTGGTCATTTAGG
>ARYC01016065.1:0-13394 GCA_000711775.1 Oxytricha trifallax
CCTAACGGCCATTTTGGCCTTGAAATTTTCAAAAAAGTGCCTCCTCCCCACACCTTGAGTCCAGCCCAGCTCTACCCCATGTGATCTCTATGGTGGCTAATTGATCATAGTCATTGATAACATTGTTCATTACTAATAACAAGTTACTATAGGGCAGACAGAGCAATAGGGGAGGTGGTAGGCTTAAAATACCAGTCAAATGGGGTCTTATTTGGACTTATTTGGCCTTAAGACTTAGAATTTGGAACTTTTCCGGAACAGCACTTTGGCTTGGCTAACTATACGACCCCTCCACTTGACTTTCAGAAATTTTGGTAGGATAACTAGGTATTGGTGCTGTTGATAATAAAATAACATTAGGATAGATTAGAGGCGATAGGGTAAGCTTAGAGGTCAGTAGACCAGCCCAAAAGTCGGGCTTTAGCTTGGATTTTAAGGTTAAAGTGAAGATTATTACTTAAAGTTAATACTATAACTATTCAAACATGCCTCGCTGAGGCTCGATTGCTTTCAAGCAACCCTTCCCCAGTGCAATAAACACCAGAGATTGGCTGCCCTGGCCAGAGGACCTCTCGACAGATAAATATGGGTGTCTGAGTCAGGTCTTAGCCACCACACACAAACCCTGAAGACTTTAAACTAGAAACTAACAAACAGCTAAAACACTGTGAGCCAGGTATTAACCCAGCCACCACTTTGCTTGGGCAACGAAGAAACAAAGAAGTAAAAGACTCAAAACAAAACAAACAAGCAGTGAGTAGCACTGCAAGCAGGTGACCTGCTGAGATGATTTCTCAACTGCTGTTGACCTATAGTAGTAGTTAAGAGTGTAAATATCACTTACCAATACCAGAGTACACTCTCAAGTAACAGTGTAAAATTAAGCAAGAAAGCTGAGCTCAGACCAGCTTTAAGTTTAAGAAAGTAAAGTAGTACAAGTACCAGCAACAGCCCTGCAAAGCCCTCGGCGAGGATACAGCCTGAGAGGTCTTACACCACTTCGGCCTTCAGGGTGTGTATCCCAACACCCTTGGAGTGAGAGTCTTTCAGAGCTTAGGGATTGCCCTGGTTTTAAAGTCAAGTAAAGCTTAAGTTTTACAAGTAAAGTTTTAATTTTCAAAAGTTGCTCAAGAAGCTAATTTACCTACAGAAGTTACTAAAACCTAAACTAAAGTAGTTATTAAAGCAGTAAAAGCTAACAGCAGCTAGAATTAAACTCTATGAACCAACCATCGGTTCCTCCAACTTTCTATAAAATAATTATAGAGGCCTAGCCTCCGAAAATTCGCGAAAATTCCGAATATTTGCTGAATAATTTTACTAAAGTAAAGTTAGAATTAATTATTGTTATAATAATTAAAATTTTTGTTTGATTTGATTGATAGAGTTTGTGGTGGCCACCACTATTTGTCTCCTTTATATTTTGTTGCTTTAAACTTTTTAGATTCAGCAGAGCAGATTCAGAGTGAGCTTCAGCATCAGCAATGATTTTAAAAGTAAGTATTTTTCCATAATTATTTCTAAGAATCTTTTACTTTTTGTTAATTTTCTTTTAGATTATAAAGCAGAAGTCACAGATGACAACAGCAACATCACATGAAGATTCAATGATTTTAATTAAAGGTAAGAATTTTCCAATAATCTCTTAAAAATATTTACTTCTTAACGTTGATTATTATAGGTTCAAGGTTGGAGAGAGAGGTGGGGTGGAACTCCCCACAAAGAGATAATTACCCAAGATTTTAACGAGCTTCAATGCACCTTTACGAGCTTTTCAATGCACCCTATACGAGCTTCATGCACCCTATACGAGCTTTACGCACCTTTACGAGCTTTATGCACCCTTACGCGCGTTTACGCACCTTACGATTTCTCTTCTGTTAAAGATTAGGTGGCCACCTTTAGATTATTAGGGTTTTATATTGTCTGAACCTCCCTCTCTTGTCTTTCTTTTCTTATTTTCCTCACAGCTGGTCTGAGCTCAGTTTATTGCTGAGCGAGGGCTGGCTGCTAACTTGGCAATTATTGAAGCAATTCAATATTTATTTTGATTATTAGAAAAGCCTCTTATACTTGAATCATTCCAACATTCTTAGATTTTGTTCTATTTAGTTAATTTCTCAAAATCTTGGATTTCAGATGATGATTTTGATTATCTAAAAAGTATTAGGTTCAAGTTCTCTTAATAACTGTAAAAGTAGCCTCCTTTAGTTTAGTTTTTTTTGTTCATTCCTATATTTTATGATAATTTCTTAAAACTTACAGTATCTGTTCGCGATTTTAGTTGATAGTGTCATGTGCAAGGTCTAAAACCCAAAACCCTTTAGAAAAATTATTAGCATGTTTTGGGGTTTTGAAATTAATTTGATTTGACTTACTTGAATTCTAAGCCAAAAGTGAGTAGTAGTTGAGAAATCGCTGCCCAAGTTCTGTAATTCTGCTTTAGCACCCACTCATCCTCAGCCCCTATGGCTGGCACTCTGTGCAAGTTAGTGAATGAAGCTTACCTACTTATCCTACTTCACGCTTCTTTGCCCTCCCTCCCTCCACAAGAAACTCACCAGCTCAATAAGTGTTCAGCAGAGCTGCATCGTAAAGCTCGATCCTATACTGGATTAACTGGCATTAGAATGAGAAGCAAGTTGATATGCTTCCCTTCGAAGCAGAGTGCTCTCATTGAACAATAACTTTAGCATGTAAAGCAAGCAGCTCACACCAGCTGCTCCAACTGCAACGCAGACCCAAGTCTTCTGTATATTGTTAATGATATAGGCATATACTTACAATTGTAGCTTGGTCAAGGCACAAATCGCGGAGTGCGATAACGCAAAGTAGAGAGTTGTAGTAATCATAGCAATCCAGCACAGCACAAATAGCATCGCACTCTCCACTTCCACGTTGTAGGCATGCTAAGCATCATCAGCACAGATAATTTACGAGCAAACCAGCCTCAGCAGTGAGGCAGCCTCAGTTCAGCAGATCACGACGATTGTTGCAGTGAATTAAAGTTTATAAGCGTGTGAAATTAATATTCGATGGGTTACATCGAGAGTGAATTAGGGAAGTGAATTAGGTATTAAATAACGTAAATTAAATCAAAGACTCTATATCATCTGAAGGCTCTGCTCTCAAGTGCTCCTCCTCTCTCTCTCCAGCATCAGCTGCAATGCCTCCTGCTGATCAAGCACTGCTAGAAAGCATGTAGGACTCGCCATCGGCAGGAGGGATCAGCACTCTCACTGGGTCGTTGTTTGAGGAGGCCACTGTAAGTTTGAACTCGGCTCCAGCCTTTACACTGATGTTGAATTCCTCGCACTTGCAGAATAGGTCGCCTTTATGATTCTCTACCTCAAAAGCATCATCTTGCTGTAGATACTTGCGTTTCCTGTACACCTGAACCTAGTAAGCGTTGGGCGTGTTGTGCTGGTAGACGAATTGCAGCCTGAGTGGTTCGTTCTGCTTGTCTCTGTAGTTTAGCTGTTCCATGTGTGCGTCCTGGTTTTTAATTTACTAATAACTAATAAGTGGGGAATTAGATTATAAAGCACTGTTGTAGTGTGAAGGGAATTCAGGCATTTCAACGCACTCTGCGAAGCAAAGCGGTTAATGGGCATGAGAAGTGAATTATAGAAAGTAATTAATGAATAGTAGACTTTAGATGAGAAAGATTTAGACATCCTAAATGTGTACAGTTGTAAAGTTTAAGTTTTATCAATATAAAATCTATGAAATAAATGCTTGAATATAACAAAATATAAGGAGTCTGTTGATCCAAGCTGCCCTTAGGTGAACATCATTTCAGGTTGACAGCTTCATCATAATCTCATTCATTATTCAACTCTTAATCAGCTTCTTCTGCTCCTTGATTTCCAACGGCTTGTTCAATGGGAGCTTAGTCTCTTGCAGCTTGATCTTTGACATCCTGGAGCGTTAGCTTGATCTCCAACGTCCTGGTCAATGTGAGCTTGATCTCTTGAAGCATTTTCTACTTCACTCATCTGCTTCTACTGAGTTTCATCATGTGACTGTGATTGAGAAGTCTATTTAGGTTTGGGTCTAGGGATGCTCATGTTACTAGTTTGCTGCTTCTTAAGGTGAGGCTGTAGCACAGATCTGCTTAAAAGGTCAGATCTCTGAGGAGTAATACCCTTACTAGTCGTGCCATCACTGGTAGAAGTCTCATGATGGGAACTAACAGGTAACTGGTTTGAGTTTTACTGAGGTATAACCCCAAATTGATTCTGCCCACGATTGGTAGAAGTATTACCAAATAAAGAATTCCCAGCCTCAGGTTTCTCCATACTATTGAATATTTACTGTTATTAGTCCTTAGACGTCATCCCCTGATTAAGACCAGCGTTTTGTTAGCTGGAGTCGCAATAACCATGGTTTTAATTTTACAATCCCGTATTTTCGTCTGAGATATCATCATAAAGACTTGGAATTGTTCCATCATGCTTCTTACCCCACGTGTCATTGCAACCTTAAGAGTTAGTTTATGGAACATTTCCATCACCAAGGAGTTAACCTTAGTTGATAGAGTGTTATTAGTCTGGTTCAATCTGTTGAATTTAAGTACCGAGTCCCTTATCTGGTTAATTTTCATTCATCCACGAGTATGACCTAAGTTTTATCTTCATCAGTATCGAATTATTTAACACTGGATGGCCTCTACCTTGAATTGGAACCCGTTTGATTGCTATCCAGTCTTGAATTCGAAGCATTTGCGTTAGCTTACCCTCTGTTTAAGGATAGGACCTCTTTGCTTTGATTTTAAGAAGGAAAATCAAGTAGTTTTGGCAGTTTTTTATGTTGTAAGAGCTACTTTTACCTTTGTCTCTATTCCTATCTGCCGGTAATATCTTCAGCGTAATGCTTGTACATGTCATTACCAATCGTTTCTCTGCTCTGAGTTTACTTGAAGCCTTCATCTTGCTGGTAATTTTTCTGACCCTAGAAATCATTCATGCCATAGTTTTTATTGCTTCCAAACATTTCCTTTCTGTTTAAGTTGTACCCTGAAGGAAGCTGCTGGCTGCATCTGATGCATGTTAGTTGCCACTCTAGACTGCTACTAATCCCTTTGCTGGTGATAGTTTTACGAGTAGTTTTGGTAAACTCCTTCATAGAATTACTGTTGATTGGGGTAATTTGGAAATGTTCCGATAGGTGTAGTTCCATAAATTTCAGTAGGATTTCTCTGCTAGAATTAGTTCACTGATGAGAGAACTTGCTGGATTTGCATCTTGTCTGGTACTGTTATCTGTGTTGCTCATGTACATTGTCAATGCTTGCGACTATCTTATAGAATGGGACTGCTGATAAGGATTTGCTTGGCTTGGCTGCCCATAATTAGAAATCCTTGAGGGAGTTTGTGAAAGTCTATAGCTCTGCATCAAGTCTTCGTCTTCCATTTCTACATCTTAGTCAGAATCACTAATCTATATCATGCTGTTGAGTGTAAGTCCTTCAAACATTACAGCGTTGTCATGATCATTTGAAAGCTAGTTAACTTTTTTGATGTAGAATGATGGGGGTTTAACAATCACTTTCCTATAAAGAAATGTTAGAATTTAAATCCACTTACTGAAGAGTGTCATTTTTTTTGGAGCTGTAGTGCAAAAACCTGTTCTTGAAAGCTTCTAAGTGGAGAAGCCATGGCGAGTTCTCAAGCAGAGCTTATTCTCTGGCAGACAGTCCATCTAGATTTTTGATTGGAAGTCTCTTTACTTGGTCTTTTAGGGTAAGAAAAATTTCGTCACCATATCTCTGTTGTTTTGAAAGATAATTATTTGGCCAAGGAGGATTTCTCTATGCTTAATCAGCGAGGCTTTGAATAAGACCCATTACAATCTTTAGATCATCAGGGATCGACCAGTTGAGTGTCATTACGAGAGGATGGAATTCATTCTCCTTCAGTTAGAGATAACTATAGAATTTTAATCTAAAATATGCTTACGTTGATTCATAAATCTTGAAATACTCTTGGTAAGATTTATGGATAAGTTCCATAAAAGTTTCATGAAGACTTTCGAGTACATCCTGTGCCAATAAAAGATCTTTCCTTGAGGTTGTGCGAAGCTCTGAATTTCTGGGAGGGTTTTTAACCAAGGTGACGAGTGTGTTAAACTGATAGATTGAGTTAATAATGCTTAGAGGCCTGTTAGGATATCCCTTCTAAGCTACAGACACACCATTATTTATTTAGCCTCCGAGCATTTACCCTAAAATATTTAGCTAGCATTAAATTCTTACTTAAGATATCAGAGCGTTCTTAAATAGATTTATTGGCAAATCTATCAAAGAATTCAATAATGTAGTCAAAATTCTTGTAGGTCGAAAGTGGGGTCTTGTAGTAAATGACTAAGTCATTCGGAACTTCCTTCCATGTCTCACATTTAGAGGCTTTTTCATAGGTGAGTCTTATCACTTGATTCTGAAGGTATCCAATTCCTCTATGCAAATCAATGTACGCCTGATGAAGATTAGTTGATGAGTACCTATAAATTAAGTTAGACAAATGGAAATGTTACATAGAAAAGAAACGCACGAAGAATTAACGAGCCCTGTATTGGAAATCGTGTATTATAATAGAATAGTCTTCTCCATTTCATATCTTAGCTTGCACCCATAGAATCGCACTTCGAATACCTGCTTCATACCTGTAGAGAACGCGGGGTCTTCAGTAAAATCATGTATAAACACCTGGCAAGCTTCTTTCAATTCATTATTCTTCGAATCGATACTTTTGGGGATCAGCACAGTCTTTTTACTGTACGAAGATTTTATCGTCAATGACTTATCAGCATTCTTGCGGATGACCCCGAATATTGACTGAGGAATGTCTCGACCACGTTGATGGAAGATCAGCTCTACAATGATAGAGTTCCTGTCGTCTAGATAATCAGAGAAAAGCTTATCGTTATTAGCAAACTATTGGCCGAAGCTGCCAAGCTCATAGAAATTTGTCTCCTTGTAATCTATTGTACCGAGCCTTTAGAATACATATGTTCTAGAGTGCTCATATAAGACAAGCCAGTCGAGAGCATGCAAGAGAGGGAACTTCATGGGGTTCAAGAAGAGGGGGTTTACAATAGCCTAGGGGGCTGCTTTGAGGAGTGCACATAGTAACATACAGAATGATCTCCTTTCGATATAAACCAGGCCATCGCTCAAGAGGCTCACAAGCTGCATGAGTTAGTCGAGGTAAGGAGTCGAGGTAAGGAGTCGAGTGTTGGCAATTGAGCACTTTGCTGCAGAAGTTTACATTGGGATTGAATGCATGCTTGTCCCTGTACTGGTAATCCTTGATTCTGTTTGGTTAATGGATGAATCGATGAGGAGTAAACACTAGTCTGTAAACAGAAGCGTTAAAGAAGGGAGAACCAGTGTAATTGTACCAACAAGACTCGAAATTATCCTGTATGTACTCAAAACATTCATTAGCTTTCTGAATCATGAATGGGTATTGGAAAAATTCCGAGGGCAGTAACTCTTCAAATCTCTCCTTGACATACCAACAGCGAGTGAATAAGAAATGGCTGGGGATCATGTCAAGCTTGTCCTTGACTTAGCTTGAGATGCTTACTCAACATTTTAGCTTAGAGTCTTCTGGTGGTATTTCTTGCGAGAACTTAATGGGTATCTGTGTTGCTCAAAGCTGCTTTGATTGGCATTGACATTAAGCATTTACTGGTCTTCTTATCCGTCATCGGGATCACCACCACCAATATTATTTTAGTTGAGTGAATTGAGAGAGGTTTTCTGTCTCTTTAATCTCTTCTGCTTTTCATTTTCTTTTATCACGTCTGAAAGGTCTACTTACTCAGTTCTCTTACCAAGCATTCTCTTGTACGTTGTTTGAGTAATTAGCTGGACCTCTCGGTCTTTTTCAACGAAGCAAGATTTTCTTTTCATCTCAAGTTGATATTAGACCACTTTTTCGTTTGCAAAGAAGAAGTCAACAGCACAGGTTCCAGAGTTCATTTTTTGGGAATTCTAAAGCATTTCCAGAAGAGGGAACTCACCGAAGCAATCACTCTTCGCGTATTTCTTTTCGAACTGGGTGATAAGTTAAATCACATCTATAAAGTAGTGAGAGGTTTTCAGGTCTTCCGCGATGGTGTTCTTGAGAATAGTCTCATAGTCCTCTTTTAGCTTTGCCTCAATCAATTCCCAATTGAAATTATCATTAGGATTGGGGAAACGCTTTAGTTCATGTTCATCATGCTTTCAGTAACACCACATGCAGGTCGTTCGTAGTTAGAAACTCTCATAGCGCAGCTGAATTGGCTTCCATAAGCTGATTTCCTGGTCTGGCTTTGGTGATGTCTGTCATAATCGAGTCTCCCTTTCCTCTGAATGGTCAGAGTTGTTAAAATTGCTGCTCTTTCTCACACTGTAGGGTTGTTTTTAGCTGGGCTCTCTCTGGCTTTGAAGTCTGCTTCTTGAGGGCTCTGGGGTATAGCAGTCTCTTTATTTGGCAAACTTGCTCTTGAAATCGCTTTCGAAGGTGGTCTTCTTCACTGAGGGGATGTTTCTCAGGTTGTAGGGAGTGATCACGCGTTACTTCATCTGTTTGGGGGATTGTTGATCATCATCATCCTCATCATCATCATCTTCAACATAATGATTGACTTGGGTGCGACTTTTCGAAGAGTTTAGGCTGCTTGCTGCTGGTTTAGGTGAGGGTTAGTAGGTGATGGGTTTGCACTTTGTCCCATTGAGGTCTTCTTCAGTCTCTCAGCTTCTTATACCACAGCTTCATCTGCCAAAGCCTCGATTTCCTTGACAAAATCTTGTTCTGCGGGATCGTTGTACTTGGCTTTGAAAGCATTCAGAAGATCAACATCATTTTTGATCTCGAGTCCTGAAATCTTGAGGACTCTCTTGACATTTTAGTTGGTCGTAGGCTTGGTGAACTTCTTCTCTTGGTAGTCTGCGGGCATAGGGTAATTAACTTAAAATGAACTACCACTGATGGTATAGTTGGTCTGGCTTTGAATTGAACCTTTCTGGATCTGAATGTTGATGTTTTGAGATTAAATCAAATCATCCATGTCATTGCGGAATTATTCTGCCTCGGCGAGAGTGAACGTAGACTGAGTGGCAGTGTTAATGCTAACCTGACTCATGATCTATGAGACAAAGTTACTGGCTGGCTTGCAAACGTACTCGGTCAGAATAGGGTTCATTCCTTTGCACTGGATCAGCTTCTTCATGAGCAAGGCGATGTTGAATGGATTTCCTGATGCGAGGAATTCGAGCAAGGAACAGTTGAAGAAGGTTTTGCTTGGAGTTCTTGCACTCCACAGTCACTTTGGCATGTTGCAGCATCAATCTGATGGCACGATCCCCTTACATAGCTGAAGAGATGTGCCTGAGTTTATCGAAATGGTGTTGGAGAAGTTAAAAGTTCCTGTGGGAAGCAGGAAATCTTCGAAAATCATTAAATTAATTATAAAATTCTGAAAGATCGGACTTAAATCATAGTTCAAAATCTCAGAATGATTTTCATTGGTTTGATTTTTTAGTGTGATTTGAGTTATTAGTATTAACTATTAAACTTTAAAAGACTGTAATATATATAAACCCCTCACAAGGAACAGCACTTAGTTATTGGAAATGTTACATTCATTCAATACATCATCGATTGGTAGCGAACATTAATACAATTCCTTTTCATCGCAGTCGATTCTGAACTTTGGGTTTCTCTGCAATCAAGAGTTAGAGGAAATCAAGCAGAGCGCGCTGAAGCCATAGTAGAAGACTATACTCAAGTGGACATCGGTCGTGCTGGGCACCAACTTCCCCTCAATTCCTAAGCCATTGAAGCTCACTTACACCTCAGGTACTCTCCTTAATAATGGGTAGGTGCCGCCATCAACGATGGGAATTCTGGGTGGACAAATCATACGACTACCATTGGAGAATGTTGAGTGAGCAGTATCATAGTTAGTCGATATTTCAAGTTTGGCAACTGATGACTAGCTTTGTTATGGCCTTGAGCAGTACCTTCGTATGATTAGAAAGCCATAAAAGTATACAGGGTAGAGAAACTCTAATGTAATGCATAAGAACCTGCAGATAAAGTAGAACGATGAGCTGTGGTAAGGCCTGCAAGACTTCATGAAAGAGGCAGGGTGGGGTTTTCGATTTAACAAATAGTGACTACTCAAACCATTAACCAATGAATGGATCCTCCAAGAATCCTTACCTGAAACGCCGAGATGCGAAGCTGGCGCTAAAGAAAATCTAAGTGGTTTAACAATACAAGGTGGAGGGCATGAAACCCAAGGATATAGCACTTGAAAGGGGTGTGGATCGACGATTTGTATACAAAGCAATCGAGAAGTTCAAGTATGAGGTGGAACACAGAGTGCTGAATCCAAAACAAAAGCTGAAGAATGGGAGGAAGAATACGCGGAGCAACCCGCTGTTGCTGAAGGCGATTGCTACTATACTTGAACAGCAAGGCATCTACAAGATCACTGGCTGGCGCCTGCATGATAACTTGCTTGAATTGCAGAGTAAGGACTAAGAATATAAGAACCTAACAGTGCCCAGCGTTGCTACGCTATTAAAGGTACTCAAGGAAAGTTTCCATTTACGATTTGGCAAAGCCCAGAACGCCAATGCGAAGTATAGAGACCCATCCTTCAACGAGAAGAGGCTTTGGGTATCAAGACTGCTCGCGCAGCTATTCTTGGAAGATGCAGTGATCATATCAGTAGATGAATCCAACTTCAGTAGCGATTACATGCCTACAAAGCAATGGAGTTTCAATTCAGCCGCCCTTCACAAGGAAAACCAATAATTTGACTCCTCTCTGGCCCCTGCTGTTGGTAAGACTGAGGTTCTCGTCACCGACGATGTCATCCAGTATGGCGAGATGCTGGTTGGCTACTCTAACTTCGAATCGAACACATCTATAATCAATGGGGCCAGAAAGTATGATAAAATGAAGACCCCGAACACCCCATTATTGAAAAACCAAGTTTCAATTCAAGATGAAAGTGACCTGAAAGCTGAAATTCTGAGACCCCAAGCAATTCTGGGAACCTCGAGGTAAGTATTGCTGCTTTTGCTTGACTATTTGAATACAGCGTCATCAGCAGCTCGAGAGATGTCGAATCTGATGGTAAGGGTTCAATAGTAGCTTAAGAAGACTAAATTGGCAATACTGCACGACTAGTGGCTGGATCTGGAATTGTTCCATAAAAAATTTCAAGGCCAAACTCGAAATCGATCTTTCCAAAGTTACGGAGGAAATCTTACGCCTGGAAACAGCATATCTTTGATGTTAAGGAGTAAAGCATCGCTACCACTCCTATCAAATGCAGCGATAAATACAGGTATACTCAGCTGTCACCTATCCTGGAAGCCCCAGAGGGCAGTGCCTAATAGACATCCCTGCAGAAGCGCTTTAGCGCGATCAGAATATAGAGCTCCTCCAAGAAATCCAGCAGCTATCCATAAACCCCTCTCAAATCTGCTTCTGTTCTCACTCCATTGGTCCAGAACCTGGCCAGTCTTAAACTTGAATCAACTCAACGCAAGGGCATTGAGGTATTGAGCGCGAATGGCAATGGAAACATTGCATGCATCACTCCCCGACGCTTGCAGCTGTCCAGCAGGCCTCAAAGCAACAGCTAAATCACAGAGAATCGACAGGAAAGTAAGCGAATTCTATGGATATTGACACTTCTATAGATGATTCTAAGTTCCCTTCGTCCATTAAGGGCAGTAATCAAGCAACCCAAGCTGTAGTCTATGCAGCTGAGGCCTTACCCTCATTCACCTATACTCCGATCGCAATCGCGAAGCAGCAAGTCAACCAGCGGTTGGGGTCTTACGGCCTCTTGGCTCGAAATCTCTCAACCACCAAGGAATCCACTAAGAGATAGCAATTTTCGATGAGCTTTGTGGCAGCCATCACCAAGGACCAGCTGATCTCTAGTCAAATCATTGGGGGGGCCTTCGAGCTGTGCTGTTTGAGAACTTCCTCTATCACACCTTGCGCCAGCTGCGCACAGACAAAGATCTCGCCCAGAAGAAGATCGTGCTGCTCATGGACAACGCAGTCATTCACAAGTATTCAGGGGTGGTCAGGGGTGCTGGAGACTACTAGGAAGTTCAAGGTCACTGTCCTTTTCAACGCTGAATACTCACCCTGGCTTAACCCAATCGAGCAGTTGTTCTCCTACATCAAGAGGCACCTCCGCTAGGAGCAAGCAGACAGCAAGTAAGTATTTTGGGCCTAAATTTTCATAGGATCCACCTGGTGAAGCGGCTTTCGCAGATTCTGAAGGCAATGACCAAGACAGACGTCAACAAGCTATGGGCTTTCAGCGTGAAGCAGTGGTGCAGCACCATCAAGCATGGATTTGTGTGAAGTTGGGCTGAAAGACGATGAGTTGAAGTGCAGGAGCTATGGAAGACACCAATACATACAGAAACAGCAGTTTAATCGTCAAATTTATTGATTAAAAGCCCCCTTATTACATATCACACTTTTAAGTTTTAATTTTAACTAATCAAACCAGAAATCCAAAAACCTCTCTCATTTTCGCTCATTCAAATGGCCATTTTGGCTCCTCCTTCACTAATGCTGCTGAATTTGGTGCTCAAACAGTCGAGCAGGACTTGAAAGTTGCTGAGCTGGGAGTTTTAAAACATGGAGAATACGATAGGGTCTCAAATTTGACGAAACACTCATCAAGCAACGAGTTATTGACCATTTATGGTGATTCCACTCTCGATCGATGAAATTTAGTCAATGATTCCAATCATTAGCAATGAATTTATGTGTAAGACAATAAAACTTGCAACTGGCTACTCAGATAAGGATACAGTTTTTAAATTTATGATTTCTACTCATACAACTAACAATACTGATAAAATTTGAGAAATTCTTCAATCATGGTGTATAAGTGTTCAAATAGAATCTAGATGTAATAAGTTGGTTAAAATTAATATTATATATTTTATTTTCTATTAATTTATACAATTTCCTATTTTTATCTATTTTAGCAATAATAAAAAATATATATAAAAAAAATTTATTTGACAAGAAACTTCCCCCCCCCCAATTTTTATAATTACTAAAAAATCTAGAGATTATCATAAAATACGGATATTTTAAATTGTATTAAGTTATTAAAGTAAAATAAGAGAAATACTAACTTTATTGAACATTAAGGATTTGCTGTTTTTGAGATCTATTTTTAATTTAAGATAATAAATCATGTTTCTAATGTTATTTAACTAAAAATTGATATTAAATTTCAATTGTTTATGATTGACTTTTTTTTAATCAAATAAATATAAATAAAAAGGTAATTCATTTTATATGATTATTGCTAAACTATACTATTTAATAAGTTCAATAATGC
>ARYC01016132.1:0-10741 GCA_000711775.1 Oxytricha trifallax
AGTAAGTTTTCTTTGATTATTATAAATTTTCATATTTTTATCAAGCTCATAGCATTACCCATTCTTTTAAACATTTATACTAACTAAAAACAATGTTATTAATATATAATATTTGAATTATTTATTACAAGTACTTTAACCAACATCAAGATATGATGGAACTTCTTTCAGTTTTATTTTTTATTATTAATTAAATAATAATAAAAATTAATCATTTCGCTGTATACCCCCAATTTATCATCCTTATTAAAGTTAAAAGTTTTTTCAAGGAGTATAATTCCATTTAAAATGGCAAATAAAGTATTTCTATTATATTTCATGAATGATTTTACTTTAAGGAAACTAACATTAGTAGTAGTTCAATTGATGCCAAGAGATTTGTGTTAAGATAAAAGGTCACAAAATGTATAGTAGCTCCATTGGTGGATATGGCGAAGAATCCTGAACCAAGAATGGAAAAACTTATGAATTCCTAGCAAATCAATTAAAAAAAAATACCTACCATTAAAAGAAACTTGATCGTTTAAATAGGTAATCACTAAAGCAACTATTCAGTAACTTAGAGATGATCTTGATTAAGATTAGAAGGAAGCAATATTTAACTCAAAGGAAAAGCACTTAGCTATTGGCATAGTAGGGAGATCAAGGAAAAATGCTTCACCAACTCAGCCTTTGGTGCCTATTTCTATCTTGGATTCTTCATTAATAAAAATCATTTTTTATAATATTCGACTATTTAAATTATATGAGTTATACATTTCCCCTATTCCGTTGGGATACTGAAGTTTATGGAATACCAATATAAGTAACTAAGGAATTGTAAATAGAAGAGAGTACTGTGACACCATTTTTTTCGTTGTTATTAAGGGAAGATCACTATGATTTCTTGCAGTAATACAAGCTGCTCAACCATTAATTGATATTTCTTAATCTAAATATGAATGACTTTCGTTGCGAATTTATATCTTACCATGATACAATGTTAAAAATCACAAACCTAAATGCTTTCTAGAGAACTTTTGGTGAAGGCCAGACAATCTGTCTATAAAGGTTGGATGGCTAACTGCCAGTAGGTATAATGTTCTACTATGTTAAAGGCTTGTGTGTCTGAGCAGAAAAGCATTAATCACAAGGGACTGATCTAAAGTTCACAACATAGTGTGTAAACGTAATTATTTGTTTACAATATACTGTAAAATAACCCTAAAACTATATTTTAAAGAATTAAGTTCGAACTAATGTTATATATGCTTAGTTAGTTAGTTTATAGCACATAATTAATGGTAAACATCACGACTAATCTCTGAAAGAAGTATTTATGACTGTCAAGATTCGTCTACTCTCGACCACCCAATCTTTATATTTCCATTTTCTTTCTTTTATCCCAGCCACTATATACTTATTTGGATGTTAATTGATATGTAATTTCTTTCAAATACTTTTATTACTAAACAATAACTCAAGGATAGGCTAATTAAATGATCTTTCTATAAAATTTGATAAATAAGAAGTATCATTTATGTAAATAATAAACTCAAATTTTAAAAATGAATTTTGTATGATTAATAGTATATTTTACTCACATTACAACTTGTTTAAGGTTAGATAACTAAGTTTAAAATAATTAACAAGAAAATAACACTATTGACTTCTTTGCGAAGATTGTAAAGAATTTCAATATAAAAATATCAATAACATATTATAATATTTGAATTGAGCTTGCTTTCATCTAATATATAATTTAGGGTGAATTTTGAGACATTTTCACTATTGACTAAATATAACTTAATTATCAAATAAGCATTTTATATCAAATAATTTCATAATATTTTTATGAATTTTATCATTTATTTTTATTTAGCAAGTCACGTGATACAGTCACTGTCTTTCTTTTGACTTGTCTTTTAAATGTTAGAGTGGCATCTTCCACAAAGCTTTTGCCTTTCTTAGTTCTTTAATTTGGTGTTTAATATGGATTAAATACTGTAAGTGCTTTCATTAACAAACTAATTTATTAGAGTTAATGGTTGTTAGGTCATTTTAAGCATAACATTTATTTTATAGTAATATGATTAAGTTATAATTCATATTATTTTAAAGACTAAGTAATATTTGAGTTGTGTTGTTTGAGTAATTGTTATTTGTGATAAATATGTTACCAATTAAATCGGTGCTTCATATGCTCTTAGACTATTATTAAATTATCTATCTTATTAATAGAAAATTAAAAAAAATTAAAAATTAAAAAGTGAGCGAAATGCCCAACCTTAATACGCACTAAAATGAACATATAAGACAGTGCATCAGAACACAAAACTTCGTCGAGATTTCCCAAAAAATCTATACACTCATCACAGACAGAGATGAGTGGGGATAAATCACAATTAGGTAAGCTCCTATTCGTGATAAGAACCATCATTCAAAACGGTCTCGTTGACTCTGCCAAGCTCAAATACTAAATCTCATTGTTAAGTTCTAGAATCTAAAACTAAGACTACATTTCTAGGTACTTACTAGAGCTCTATCACCAACTCTCATACTCTATGCAGATCAACAAAAAGCACATAAAAAGACCCACACAACCGACGATCTAAAGAACCACCACAGTTTAAGTGGCTCAAATACGCTCAGAGGAAGATATCTCAACCAAACCGAATCCCATCCATTCCTACCTACTAAATACCTCATCAAACCTCCTTCACCTTCAAACTCAAGCGACTACATAGCACAAAGGGCAGGCCCCGAATATCTCAAAGCTGCTAAATAAAGACAAAAAGACTATGAGTTAGAATACTCAAGTGAAGGATCTTCATCAGGATTTCTACCTACACCAGACATCTCAGAATCTTCAGGAAAAGTCGAGGAGGTCTCGGACTGGGAAGAGGACTATTAATCTACCATACTTCCTAAACAACAATAGTATACCGATCTGTTCTACCGGTAAATAAAATAGTCGACAAGGAAAAAATTATACCTACTAAATTGGAAAACATTAAAGATCCAAACTTAATTAATAACAATATTATTAATAAGATTCCTAAAACTATTCATATGTCACAAGACATAGTAATGAGGGAAGCCAATGCGAATGCAATGGATGATTACCACAGAAGAAGATAAGCTGGAAATAGAGTCCGATTAAAACAATGGGAACAAATGTTTGAAATTAGAGAATCAGTGCTAGTCCTTAAAATTCAATCAGCCTACAAAGGACTATACAAGTTGATCTACTAAATAGCCTCAGCCACAAGCTCAAACATAAAATTCGACTTCAATAAACTTTTACTACTACTACAAAAAGCTGACTTCGAATCTACAGATGAACAAGCTATCAAGAAGAAAACAGACCCAATTGTGACAAAAGGAGTTAAACAACTGTTCTCAATAATACTCAAAAACAACCAGATGAACTCTCAATCAATCTAAGCATTTGCTATAGATTATGACCCAATATTCAATCAAGATACCTTTAAATTCAAGGTCTTGACTAACCAAGCAGGATTTAAGAGAAAAACCTAGTCTAACTCATCACCACAACTTTTAAATCTTATATATAACTTAATCTATTCTAATTTATAATATATTAGACACAGCTAATGAGACTTCCAAGAACAAAGATGATTGACGACCTCATTGTCATTCAAAAACCAAACAAGAGATTCAATGGAAACGGAGGAATTCAGAAAGGAAGAAGAAAAAACCAAAGAAAACCAAAGAGTAGAAACCAGAAAAGAAGAAGAAATTGAGGACAGAAACTTCCCAAAATAGGAGGCAAGATAGGATTTATTTCTTAACATACCTATACTCATAGGTCCGTAAGGCCTTGATGTGAGTTAATTATTATTTTTATTATTATTATCTATCCTATTACATTTACTCTTAAAGTATATTTTTTGAAGATTCTTTTCTTTCTAATTGTATAGGCTATGATCTTCGATATTTACATCATTTGATTTACTTTATCATTTTAATCTTCTCAGTTATCGTTATTTGAGGCGTCTTTTGCTACTTTACTATTAATTATTATTATATTAATTTAGTATATAAATACTTAAGAAAGTATATATAAAAAATAATAAACAATGTTAAATTATAATAAAAAAATAAAAGTAAATAATGAGATATAAATAAGAATAGAAATAACAAAAGAATTTAACACTATTATAGAATATAGAATATTCTATAAAAATAGCGATTTAGCTACATCAATAATATGTGAAGGAAAAGATTTAGAATCTAAAGAAGCAGACTATCTTTAGTAAGTTTATTTATTATTAATAAATTTAATTTATTTACATAGTATGACTTAAGAAATTGGAAAGGCATAGCAAGAGGAATATCTAAATTGTTCATATAATTCTGAATAATAATAAGAAAATAAACTACTTAACAGAAAAATGTATTCTTCAATCTAATCATGATGGAAGATTAATACATAGAAATCATTTCAACGTTTGATATAATAATAAAGAATAGATCTAATAAAATATTTATAAAATAGAAAACAATAGTGAAATTAAAAATGCAAATGCAAATTAAACTGACTATAATTAGATATTAGTAAAATTATACCTAAAGTCGAAAAAAATGAAAAAAATTTTAGTCATTTTCTTTAAGTATGAATAATGTTTATCTATAAGTAACTAATTTGCCATTTTTATATAAAATATTTATCAATTTCCAAAATTAATTGTTGTTGAGCGCAGATCTGTCGCAGATTCAATAATAACATAATGTAATAAATATGTCATTTTTACAAATATTAGAATAATATTACTAACTGTGACAGTTATGGTCTCACCAGAATTCATTATTTTGAGTGAATTTTTAAGATTTAATTAAAAGAATATAAAATGAGACAACCACAGAGATTTGAACAGATCAGATGATAGAATAATATTAAAAGGGCTAGACCCTTTTATGCTTTAAAGCTAATTGATCGGGGGTCCCCAGAGACCTCAATGTTATCAAATTATTATTATTATTACTAACTGTGAATTTTTCGCAGCTTCAACATACTAATTTTAAATATAGTTGAAAATAATTAAATTTAATTAGTAAAAATGTAATTTAAAAGTGAAGATTGCATTTTAAAAGCTCTTAAAATATAAAAACTTTACTTAAAATGTGAAAATTTATCGTAGTTTAGTTGTGAAATAAGAGAGATTCATATTTATTTTGAAATATTTTAATCCATTTTAATCTAAATTTAAGGAAATATTAATATATTACGTTGCTTGATCAATTAATACAACTTCTAATTTTCAAACATATATGATCGATAATGAGAACATCATCACAACTGATGTCATGAACAAAATAAAACAAATAAATATAACACAAATTTACAGCTTTTCCCTATTGTATTGGTAATAGACACAGTTTAAAAGAATTTAATTTAATAGTAAATATTAATTTAATATACAGGTATATATAAAATATGAGAGATAAAAGCATATTTGTTTGAGAATAAGGAACTTAGAAATAGTAAAATATAGATGAGATAATATATCGAGAAGAGTTAGATTGTATATGAAACAGTTTTGAATTTAATGATAATTTAAATTATTTTAGTACTATGTTTAAAAAGTGCGTAAGTAAGCATGATATATAATCTGAATATCATTGATCATTTTAATGTTCTAAAATTTCGATGAAGTTATGCCTCTATTACTAACACTAAAATTTGCTACCTATACTATACATTGATCTGATATAGAATGATAAGAAACACACAGCCACTATAAGAAAACCCCAGTTGTAATGAGAGAGAGCCAATACTACGATTGACCCCGTCAGGCATAGGGAAGAAGCATGTGGAGCTATAGACGTATTAACCTTTGATTATCACACCATTACAAGAGTCAACATCACAAGAGCACCATCTAGCACTAGTGGCTTTGAAGGGCCGGGCGGTACCTGTCTCACCACCACACTTTTTATATATAAAATTTTTATTCCAAAGAGTCACAGACCTGGTCAAATTTTGATTAAAAGTCACTAATAAAGTAATAAAAATAATATTTGGGAACTCTTAAGATGAGTAAACACAAATAAAATATACTTCTATCATAAAATTCATGTAGTTTCCACTTGGATTTTAAAGTAAAAAATAGTCATTTTTTTGGGATTAAATTTTACAAATATAATAATTTCTTAATTGTATAACTTAATATGCTTTCTATTGAGGGTTAAATTTGATGAAAAACATGTAAAATAAAGTTCTATAGCTCTATATTTACATGTTTTTCATCAAATTTAACTCTCAATAGAAAGCATATTAAGTTATACAATTAAGAAATTATTATATTTGTAAAATTTAATCCCAAAAAATTACTATTTTTTACTTTAAAATCCAAGTGGAAACTACATGAATTTTATGATAAAAGTATATTTATTTTTGTCTTTACTCATCTTAAGAGTTCCCAATATTATTTTTATTACTTTATTAGTGACTTTTAATCAAAATTTGACCAGGTCTGTGACTCTTTGGAATAAAAATTTTATATATAAAAAGTGTGGTGGTGAGACAGGTACCCCCCGAAGGGCCCAACGATAAGGTGACCACTCTTGCAAGGGCGACAATACTTGTGACTCTTTAGTCAGTTGGGAGGTTGGTATGGCGTTTGTCAAGCAGTCCTTGAGGCGTTGTGAGTAGAATCGCATGATTTGGCAACTCCTTTTGATATCAGAGTTTTTGTATAAATGCCAGGACTGAAAGAGTAGTAGTGATAGAGAGTATTATATTTGCTGCCTCCTTGGATGAAGTTCATGCTAATAGTTACTTTCAGTTAGATACTCTGGAAGCTAAAGCATCTCACGAATGGTTTATAAATTATTAAATGCAAACAAGCCAGCATGCCACTCTGCAATCGAAGATGGATCACTGGAATCCCTAGTTTGGCCTGTCTGGAATTCCTTAAGCGCGCTTTAGAATTTCTCTAGACATAATGTAAATCCGTTAAGGGTATCCTACCGAACACATGCGGAATAGAACTGGTTATTATATGAAAGGGATAAGTCTAAAGTGGAATCGAGCAGCAGCACCTTGGAGATCACTATCATCGTTACAATTGCCAAAAGATGTGCTCATAGCTAGTGCTTAATGCAATGAGGTGATCCTCGAAAATAATTTTGTTCAATTATCTCGTGATCTATGACACTTGCCTAAGTCTGGTATTTATATATACAATAATTATTACATAGTTTTTTACACTGTATGTTGATTTGATTAATGATTTAACTTATATTTAATATTTAAATTTAATTTGCATGAGTAATCAAATTTCCAAATTTAGATACACATAAAAGTCATCATATATGATTCAAGAGACAAAGATGTGTAAAATTTTGACAATTCTATTAAGAAATATATGTCTACAATAGAACATTGATAAGTACCCTAATAGTTTATATATAATAATTTATTATCGATTAATTTTAATATATAATATTGTTCTTAGAGTTCTAAGAATTCTTTAAAGAATTTGTGATTGTATCTAGATTTATGTATGTCTATTTTTCTATGTTTGAATCCTTAATTATACTATATTTAAAGTGTGTATAACTAAATTTTGAAATTTAGTTACATATATAATTTTAATTAAATGCCTAGTATATAATAATAGAACACTAAAACATGGAATAAAATTTAATAGAGTTTTTAACCACAACTGAATGCATTGATTCCTCATTAGATATTCTGATGGAGAATCGAGGGATGCCTTTAGTAGCCCCTCATTCAAAGATTCGCCTGTGACTTCGTTTGCAATATTGTTTTTGAAAAAATACCGAAGATGCCCAATGTGAAGACCAGCCTCCAACTCATAAATAAATCTAGAGGGAGAGTAGAGATCTGCGAGAGAAGAGACGATGACGTTGGCAACAACAGAAGAGGATGAAGGGTTGACTACTGAGGCTGCAAAGATGGCTTCAGTGGACAAGTCAAAGATGGCAGATGACTTGGAGGTAGACCATAAAAAGGTAGATAATAGGAGTAACAAACAGTGGAGAGACTAGAAATGAAGGAAAAGCAGGAAGCAAAAGAGAATGGTCTAATAATTTTGAAGATAGAGAAGTAAAGTAGATTTTATGACTAAGATAACAAGTCAAATCAAAGAATAAAGATACTGTTGAAAATATACAGAATTGAACTATACTATTTGGATGTTTTAAAAGCTAATTAGAAATATTCACTGATTTCATATTCATTTTTAGGTACCATTTTTATTTAATATTTTTTTAATTTGAATTTTACATACTTTTATTTAACTTTAGGGAAAACCTCAAAATATAAAAGTAGCATGAAATACTTAATTTAATTAATTTAAAATGAAAAAAACAAACAGAAAAGAACAGAAAAATTGCAAAAATTGGATAGAGTGAAAATGTAAATATAAATGAGAAATTAATATGAAAAAAGCCTCTGTTGCCAATTAAATTGCTGTAGTTATAATAATAAAATTAACTATAAAACATGCTGATTATATAGCATAGAAAGAAAGACAATTAAAATTTAAAGTAAAAATCTTAAAGTTTAGAGAGTTCTTTGAGCAGTTAAGATAAGAACAAGCAATTATATTCAAAAGAGTAAAGGGTTCAGGATCAAATTAATAATTTTTATTGATTCATTCATAATCATTTTTATTTCATTATGTTAATAGCTCCTTGACCTTACTTTAATAATAATGTATTTATATTAATAAATAATAGTCAGCAAATATTGAAGTAATAAGATCACTAAGTCGAGACAGAAAGAGCATCAATTTAAGATTGAAATAGAGATAAAAGAAAAAAAGCTAATTTGTACCTGGTAATGATAAAACAAAGAGAAATAACAAATATAACTTATTTAAAGTATATTTTAATGCCTTTATTGCTTTATTGTATTTAAATTTATAAAATAAATTATAATATTTTCCTAGAATAATATATATTTTGTGAAATGATATAAAAGAAGAAAAAATATTTATTTATTTTTTATCCTAATATATAAATAATTATTAAATATTTAGAACTTCTCACTTTCATCAACTTGTTCATTTCATCCATTCACTTGTGTCTTAACCGTCAAGATTAATGCTACAACTCTGATTGAGAGTAAAATGTTAACACTTAATCTTATTTCATTATATTGAATTGGTTTATATTCCAGTTTGCTTATTTGTTAACTATAGTTGAGGGGAATAACGATATCAATGAGTGTATTTGGACTGATCTATATTGTATAAGCAGTAAAGCATCTTTGGAAGAAACTTGTCGAATTTGTCGTTAATATTATAAATAAGCTTTATTTGCTCTATTAAGAATATTTTCTATTAATATATAGAAAGATTTTCCAACAAATGAAAATAGAATATCATTATCTTTTGAGATTTTTGCTGTTTTTATTCCATTTGTTTTCTTTTATGAATGTTAAAGAGGTTAAATTAAAGACTAAAGTTGCGAATGCAGAGTATTTGTGTTAAATTGAATATAATAATTTTTTTTATCTTACTATGTCACTTTAAAATGAAGAATCATTGAAGAATCGTGAATAATGGGTGTCGATCCGATTATCTGATTTACCAGGAATGAGTATAAATCGTTTTAGTAATTCCAAATTATTATGAAAATGAAAAAAATTATTCACACTAATTTAATACACTTAACATAAATATAACTTATTTCTCCATTTTTATTTACATTTTGAGTTTATAAACAAATATTAAATAATACAATCTTGAACTCAAACTTCCTAACTGTATGATTTTTTGAATTCTTATTATACTCTTTACAATTATTTAATAAATAGATAGTTTAAATTCATTTTTGAATTTAAACAATTTTTCATTACTATCTACCATTCCTTCAGCAATATTTAAAATATATTTAAAACAAAAGATAAAAAATTGTTGATAAATTATATGCTTGAGCATTTACTAAATTATACAAATAAAAAGATTAATAGGAAGGGAGTAGATTATTTGTTATTATAGATTCTGCAAACAGCTAATAAAAGTGTATTCTTGCAAAGTCAAAAGATTTTAAAGATATTATTACCAAATTGGAAGCTTGAAAGGAATATAAGAGTTGACATAATATAAATATAGGGAAGAAACTGATAAAAAATAAAACTATATGAATAGCAATAACTAAATTATAATAATTAATGTGAAAATTTCAGTAACATAACTGAAGATGAGTTTAAATAGTATTGTAATAATAATAATAATAATTCAGTAACCATCTTGATAAGAAGAATTGTTTGAATGTAAATGACATCTTAAATTAATTAGGGATTGTGAATGCTTAGTTTATTAAATAATTATATTTAATTATATTTAGAACATATGTCATTTAAATATTTTATCTTAAAATTCTATCAATCATATACTTAATGTAATTTAAGATTGAATAGGAAGTTGTATTTTATGACTTTGCATTAAATTAAGTGTATACAATTAAATATTTTATCTAAAATTATCAAATTATTAAGTATTTTATTTTTTGTTTTGAACTACTGACAAGTTGGGAATATACGCCTAACCAATTCCGGTACCCCGGAGTTATAAACAGTGAAGGCACTCTGCTTTTACGAGAAAAGTTCCGGATCTGAGAACCTTCTCTTAATACGTCAGTCAAGAAATAGGGGGACCACGCCAATAAAAAATGTTGACTGTTGATCATATAAGTGGTGTTAAAACTAAATGATTCACCTATTCTTGCAACCTGGGGTTGAGTGCTTGAAGGGCAGGGCAGG
>ARYC01016133.1:0-10002 GCA_000711775.1 Oxytricha trifallax
TTAAGGGGTTTTGGGGTTTTGATTCTTATTTCAACTAATTCGCTTTAAGTAATATAATTTCCTTGTATATAAATTCTTAAAATTCTTTACTTTTAGTTTTATTTGAAATAATTAAGAAAGCAGTGAGTTACAAAGTTTAAAAAACGATAATTTTGCGAATTGAATGCGTAGACTTTGATATCTAATTGACTTTAGAGCTATGTATATGAGAATTGAAGAGCTATTGACTCGACTCTTACTTCCAAAAAGCATCTTAGTATATTGCACTTTAATAAAGTTTTCAACATCTTGGTTGGGAAAGGTTTTTGCAATAAATTGATTGATGCACAATTTAAGAGTATTTATTAACCAATAGGTTGTAAAATATTGCTTTTTAAAAAAGATGTTGTTAAATGGAAGAACATACTTCAATTTATCCAATCAGAGCTATTAAATTTAATTTAGATAAGATCGTTCTATCGTTATTATATATTGGAAATATTAAAATATGCCTGCAAATGCTAAAGCAAAAGGATCGCAATAGTAAAATTCATTATAATATTGAAGGAATATATACTAAATTGGGAAATTATAATTAATTAAATTAAATATAAATCAAATTAGTGGCAGTTAAACTAGACCAATTTAAATGATCTTGGGTTCATTAGATAGATAATTTAAAATTAGCTTGACTTTACTAATGACAATTATTTTATCGCTATCATGGGAGTGAGATAACTTGACTTTAATTAAGCACATCTAAATTTAATAAATATACCCTTCAATTAAAGTCAAGTTATTTCATTCCCTTGATAGCGATAAAATAGAATTGTCATTAGTAAAGTCCAGCTAATTTAAAATTATCTATCTAATGAGCCCAAGATTGTTGAAATGGCCTTCTTTTAGTGCCACTAATTTGATTTATATTTAATTTAATTAATTATAATTTCCCAATTTAGTATATATTCATACAATAATAATAATAATAATAAAGTCAATCTTGATAGCTCAGAGCCACCCGTATATAAAACATTATTCACAACAGAGACAAGCCCTTTCAATTATATTTTATTATTATCATCATTATTTAAGAATTTAGCTTTCTTGATTTAAAAGAACTAGGGTTAGATAGATATGAAATACACTCAGTTCTTCATCTCCTCATTGGTCTCTCAAATTGATTTCATTATCTTAAACTTTATCTGTTAATCTTTCTTATTTCTACTTTTGTTATTTGATTTGTTTAGTGTTCTGTAATCGTTGCAGACTCATCTATCTTATTACTTGCTAAGATAGTACTAGCTGTTAGTCATTATTAGTTAACAAACTAAATTTATAAAAATTATAATTTTTACTTGAGCTAAAATATTTCATATAGTAATTTTATGAATAATATCTAAATATTTAATAGCTTATTGATACTCAATCAATCATTGGTTGATATCTCAGTATCATTAGAGCTTTGATGTGAGTAATTTTAGTGGTGATGTTTAAGGTGCAATATCTCATTGTTACTATAAATTCAGGAGATAACTCTTTCCCCGCAGTGAGGCAGTGTGATAAAAGTGATTACAACTTGGTTTAATTCAAAAAGTACAACATATTACCCAAATGAATTCTTCGATTTTGGGTAATAATTCATTATTATAATAAAATTAATATATATTTAGCTATATTACTTTAATAGATATTAAAATCTATTCTTACAATCATTATTTTTAGTTAAATTTTAGTTACCGATCAAATTTTATTAACTTCAATTTATAGTCGGATTTGGTTTTATTAGACGTTATTAAGGAGTCACTGACATTAATAAGATTTTGCGGCTTCAGTTATTAAATACTCTTGAGAAAAGGTAAAGTATTAGATATGGCTAAGAGGATCAAACTTTGCATATCTATTATACCAATTTATCCGATTAGTAAAATTCTCAAGAGGAAAGAGCTAGTTGAGATTAAAATAGAATGAAAAATGTTATTATTAGGTTAAGGAGATGTGGAAATCAAATGGCGGTAAATTGTGAAGTATAGTGTATGATTTCGTTAACAGAAACAGTGTCTCACCGATTTTATTGAAGACCAATAAGTATGGTGCCGAACTATTAAATATTCTCTGGGGAATAATGTTTTGAAACATTTTTGTTAAATCTTCATTTCTAATTTATTTGCCCCCATGGTATCTATCTACTATTGTTCAGCATCCTTTAAATATTCAGAATACATTTACTAGATTTGAGTGGAAAAACTAGTCACAACCATGAAAAATTGCTTTACTGGCAAAATTTTATAAAAATATAATAGTTTTATAAATATTAAAATATATGGTAAAAAGGGTTGTAAACAGCGAATTTGAACAGTTATGAAGAGATTTAAATTCCTTGAGAAAATCCACTTTTTATATAAGTCATTGTATTCTTCTATATATTGTATGTTGTAGGCTCTGTTTGTTAGTTCCTCCATTATTTATGAATGTTAATTAGGTAGATTGACATCTTCTGAGGTTTGTTTATCAGATTTGTATGATGATATCTCGGAATCCACTATTGAAGTTCAGATATTTTCAGGCGCTTTAATAAATTAAGAGGCTTCTGAACTATTTTTAAGAGTTTGCTATAATCTAACTCGATACTCTCTACATGATTCTGAAGTAACTGGTCTTAAATTGAGTGCTTTGTGAGTATTTTCGTACATCTCACAAGTTAACTTCTAATTTAATAATATTTTATTTTAATAATTTATCAATTAATTTTGAATCATAATTTAGTAATTATACATAAACTAATTTTTATGGGGAAAAAATTCTTTTCATAAAATAGTATTTTACTAAGTATAAAGATTCATGAAGAGCTATAAAATAAATTAATTCAATTATTAAGATAGTAATATATATTAATGATCTGCTAAAAACAAAACTCTACTTTAATAAATTATGATCATATAATTTATCTCTAAAAATAATGCTGTAATATGACAAGCTTTTTAAACTTTAAACATCCCTACGAATTTAAGAAATATTGTTGTTTAGTTATCGTCAAGATTAATTACTATTTATAAATCTTTCTTTCTTCATCACTTTAAATAAGAAGAGGACACTCTTTATATTCCTTTGGAAATATACAGAGTGGTTGTTTGTATTTTTGAAATGATATTGATGGACTCTTTATATTTTGAATGGGTTCATTGATCAATCTCCAAATCCTCTTATAAGAACGCTATATTAAAAATCCATTTTTAATAAAAGTTAATTAGCCGGACAATTTTTCAAAGATTATCCAAAAGAAAACTTTATTCAAAGATTGTCTATTCTCATTAAAAAGAGACTAATTAAATCTATAATGTACTTAATAAAAGTAAGAATCTAAAAATTATTTAATTTTAATAGTCCATACATCGCTTATACTTGTCTGTTAACGATTCTTAAATCCTAAAATATGGTAAAGCAATTAAGGCTTTCATTAAGTATGGTAAAATCACAGGGATTATTAAGGAAAATCAAGCTCTATCAAATTTTGTAGTGATGTGAAATTTCGCGTCACAATTACATATATAACATGAAAAGTAAGGATGTTTATCAAACTCTCAGTTTTCATCTTGGCTAAACTTAGTACATCTCTATGAAGTTAAAAAACGAGCATACTTAACCATTTGCAAATAATAATTAAAGAATCGAAGTAGACAAAGATCTCTTATGTCACATAGTTACTTCTTCTCAATTAGACAAATTTAATCAAGCTATAGCAAATAGAGATTAACCAGGTGAAGAATTTAATGTTATTATCAATCTTATCAAGTTACCACTAATTGGAATGGTCCCTGGTTTGGTAAGATAAAGTATTTATATTTTTTTATGTATCATTGAAAAAATTTAATTTATCAAATATTTTGTGTACTCACACATACAGGATTTCTATCTAACTTTAAAAGGAGGTCCTCTTTAATATCTTTATTTTATCTTTAACAGAAAAGATCATAATTTATTTTATAAGTCTAAGCATAAAATGAACTTATATTTCTGTATACAAAGCTTTATCCTCATAATTCTCTTTAGCTATTTCTACTCTAAGCTTCTTTTTATGTTATGGATATGCTTAAAATACTTTAAAAGGATTCACTAAATCAAAATTATTAATACTTAAATAAAATCTCAAGTAAATGCATATCGAAATCGACATATAAGAAGAATATAGTAGAAATGCAAAATATATATATATGAGGAGAAAGCTTTTTATACAGAAATATAAGTTCATTTTATGCTTAGACTTATGAAATAATTTATGACATTATCTGAAAGAGAAAAATAAAGGTATTAAAGAGGACTTCCCTTGAAAGTTAGCTAGAAATCCTGCATGTGTGAGAACACAAAATATTTGATAAATTCAATAATTTGAATGTTACATTAAGAAAATATAAATATTTTATCTTACCAAAACCAAGGCAATTCCCACATAATTACGATGTCTTTATAAGTAGAGTATTATATGATGTCAAGACTGCTCACGAGTTCACTTTAATCTTGGTATATAATTTGCCTTTAAAATAATGGATCAAAATTGAGCTTATTATGAATCAAGAAAGACTAAGCAACTATATAGGCTTCAATCAACCCCTCAGTTGTAGATAAAATTAGCAATCGGTAAAGCTATTCTATGAGAAATATCTGAAATCCTAAATAGTATCTAAATAAGAGCAAGCAAGTAATATGCGATATTTTCTTTTTAAAAATGATAGGAATTAATAATAAGATAAATAAGAATAGTTAATTAAATATTAAATTAAATGGTAGCTATTTCGTTCATATTAAATGCAAGTTTCAAAAATTACATCAAAGTTTACATTTTAACTGAGTATATACTTAATAAGTTAAGGAAAGGAATTTGATTATGGTTAATTGGATGGTCAAAAGCAATGCATATGAAAGTAAGCTCATAATTTTGAATCAAGATTCGTAGGAAAATGAAAAATTATTAGGAACTCTTAAGAATCTAACAATTATATAAACTTTTGAGCAATTTATTTTAAATTAGTCATTATTTTAGAAGTAAATAGAGTAATGTTTGCTAAAATAGATGACTAAAATAGAAAAGTATAAGTGGGATAACTGATGAATACACTGAAGAACAAATTTTATGAAAATTCACATATCAGTCAAAATGATGAAGTTATCTGTGAGTGCGTTCATCCTCATCTACTTGACAAAAATATTTTTATGTATAAAATCATTAAATATTTTTTAGTGTAATATCCTTCTATAGTAAGGTGGAGCAAGGTTCGAAAGAATAGCTAAAAAAACTACGATCTGTAGCTTCCCATACTTAGATGAGTTGTCTGGGGTTCTAACGCAGGATAACAAAAAAGACGGAGATTTGGGATCCTCAATCTAAAAAGTAAGATTTCTCATGATTTTTAAAACGCTTAAAAACTGCTCAAATTTATTGATTTTGCCTCTTTTGACTATTTTTATAATTTTTATAAATTATCATATTATAATCAATTTTCAACTTTTATGCCATTTTTCACAGATGCGACAAGTTTTTCAACTCAAATCTTGTTAAATTAAATCTCAGTATTTAGATGATGATGAACAATAGTAGATACCTTTGGGAACAGTTTGACTATAAATGAAGGTTTACTGAAAACATTTGGCTGAGGCAAAAGTCCATGCAAAGCAGTCTTCACTTAGTTGACAGCCATGGTATATCTTTGTGTACTCATCTAAGGTTAAATCAAAATGATAATTCTTCGATCTACCTAAATTCATCTAAATGTAAATGCTCCTGATTCAGATAAACCTGATGTTCCAATTATAGTTCTTAAAGTGAATAAATTAAGTCATTTAAATTTCCATTTGTAAAGCAAAATTATTATTAAAAGCTATAATAAAAATAGTTTTTCTATCTATATAGGGCACAGAACTCCTGCAATCAATATTTGCTCTTTTCAAGATTCAGATATTTTTTATTAAATTTAGAGTAAACAATACTTATTTATAGATCACTAAATTTTTCTTTAAGGCTACTGTCTACATAGAAATCACATAAGATTTTATTTCAAATATTGTTCTTACTCACCCATTTTCTCGAGTTATAACAATTATTCAAGTAATTAAATAGTTTTATTTAACATATTATAACGACATTTAATTTTATTAAATTTATTCAAAAGAAGACAAAGATACAAGAACAGTAATAGCTTCATAAAAAGCTGTTGTTCTGTCTTGTCTCTCTTATTTCTTCACTGGCTGAATACAATTACTTGCTTATATAGCTTATTAATAATAGGGAACAAGAGGTTCACAGAAAGGCTACACCATCTAGAGAATCAGACAACTTCCATGTTGCTATGTTGTCAATAAATTTCTAGTCTTGATTATTCCTTCGTTCGTGCTGAAATTAAATTTTGATCCTTGATAATCCTTTAAATGTCATTTTTAACAGGAGAAATCTATGCTAAATATTGTTGTTATAAATTTGAATTTTATATTAATTATATAATATCAACAGAAAATCAATTAATAAGTTCATTGGTGGAGTCTATCAAAGTGATGGTTATCAAGGTGGTATTTTTCCTCACACTGGATCAGGAAATTTATATAAGTTTTTATCTTTAAATATCGTTTAGCAAGATGTCTTTCAATACAATTAATCTTTGAGGCTTCGCCTAGAATTTTACTTAATTAGGCTTACTATTTAAATTTTTGAATATATTTTATAGCAGTAAATTACATGATTGTACAAAGGTCCACAATAAAGAACAGCTTTAAATTAAAACCTAAAATTGTCTTTCTTAGATTTACTTTATCGCTTTTTAATTTTAATTTATGAGATTCGTCTTATAAATACACAATATTTTAGAAACAACGCACACTTAAATGAATAATATTCATTTAATTCTTTTTGTATTTATGGTTAAACTCTAGCATTGACAGTCCTCCATATAACTTTCTTAAATTTTAGAGTTAAATATTAAAATAATATATTTTCCTTTTTTAATAAATTTTATGTTAAGTTCCTTGTGTTAAAAATGACGTTCCCGGTGTTTTTTCATTAACTTTAATATTATAAAAATTAAGGCAACTTGTTTCTAAATTATTGAATTCTTATAAATCGATTGATGCTGAAAATTTGTTAATAAAATATATATAAATTTATGATGAAATTTTTATCATGGTTAGTTTCAATGAATTACAGTCAAAGCAGTAATTTAAGCAATAGAAGTATCTTTTGCAGATAATTAAATTATCCTGTATCTTTCTCTGTCAGTAAAGATGTGAAAAATAAAATTTATGACAGAAGATCGATTTAAAGGTATTATAAATAGTTCATATATTGTTGTCCTTTTTAATTACTTAATAAACTCTTGTTCACTAGTTGATTATAGTCTCTCCAACTACTCCCTTATTCTATCATCCATTTTATATATATGCCTAATAATCTTGTTCATATGATATTTCTTAATCTGATTATTATTTTATTATTGATGAGCTTACTGAGTAAGTCAACTCACCTTGTTTTTATCTTGATTGTTTTTTATTGCATTGTAAGTGGAAAATTTAATGTATCCACTCAAAACAGTAGGTAATATAAATATCAGCACTCTTTTACATTTTACCTGATTTATAATATAAAATATCATTTAAAGTAACCATATATATAATAAAAAATTAAGTTAATATTATGAAGGATCTTGATTAAATTTAGAGAGACTAATAATAAATTTATATAAACATCATTGTCTATAATATAATTTGGCTTTATACTTAAAAATTTTAGCTAAAAAAGTATGAATATGAGGCAATGTATTTAATTGAAATCTCATTTATAAATATAAAATATGAGAGGGACTTTTTTTCCATCTGGAAGCACATGCTTTTCAATTGTGCCTCCAGCTTGATTCTGATTCACTCCAAAGGAGTAAACTATACTTTCTGACAAGATCAGTAAGATCGCCAAACAAAAATATCTCTCACAACCCAATTAATTTGATAGATCCGATATTAAAGAACTACATTTGCAATTTAACTTCAAGTAATTTTTCAATTTTGCATTAAAGATCAATTTTTTTAATAACAATTACCACTAATAATACAGTTATACTAAAATATTCTTAGATTTAAATTTAATCTTAATTTAAATAAGTCAATACTAGATGCTATTGTATGAATACAATCATAAAAAATAATTTTATTAGATTAATTATAATATAATATTAATAATTAATGAGATGGAGTTTCTAGATCATAGGCTTAAATGACAAATGCTCTATTTGTTCTCATCTTCTTCTTCTGTGATTGCTGTTGTTTAGTTATCTTTTGTTGCTCTTTGTTCCCTCCTATGTGTGTGGTTATTCTTATTCCTTTTTCATTTGGGTCTTATTCCATTAGTTCTTAAGACTAATAGGAAAAATTCTTATTCTTAAATTTCCTGCCAATTTTATTGTATAAAGAGGGTATGATTTGAAATGAAACAGAAGTGTGCAGTTAGATATCCAGTTCTTCATTTTTGACACTAAAAGCCGGGTAATTTTAGACTTTAGTAGTAGGTTTGTCTTGTTTCCAATTTTTAGATAATTTTTTCATATTTTTCTGATTTAGACTTCTTCTAGTCATGTATTTATCGGGACTTTATCATGGTTCCTCATTTTTTTCCATGATAGCTGCGTATTGTTTCTTAATTAGTTATTCGAGTGGTGATAAGAAAATATCAATAAACTCAATGTATCCTTTGTGTTTTCCATCTTGCTGTATAATTTTACCATCTTCTACCCATTGTTGAAGGTATTAGAACCCTTAATGTGATAGTCGTGAATAAGGTGATTATTGATTCAATCTTATCATAAGTTGATGTATGGTTTACTCTGGGTTTAGTTCAAGTATAGCTTCATCTTAGAAGTGATGTGTGTTCCATTCATTTATGGCCATCTTTTTTTTATATCATTTGCAGTATGGTAGGGATTAATTATAATTATATTATATTTTTCTGTAAATAATTGGATCCACTCTTAATTAGTAATATTTTTATTAAGTAGGAGAAGTATTAATACTTGGTAAGTGCTTCATCAGTGAGGAGGGAATATTTTGTCAGATAATTTTGGCTCCTTACTAAGTACTGATATTGAAACAAGCTTCATCGTCGTCCCATTCTCCAGTAAAGAAGTTAGAGAGGTAAGCAATGGTATGTGACACTTATTCCTGATTGAGTTCAAGTCGAAGGATTGAGAAACGTTTAGGAAATATAGTTGTATATTATTTTTATAGCTAATTTCTGAAAAGTACTTTTTAGATTTTTATTGTAGACATTTATTTTTATTCCTCTATTTGTTTTATACAAACTTAATATTCTGTTAGTTAAATTGTTTGTTTATGGAGAGGAGGAAGAGAAGGTTAATTCAGGATTTTCAAAGGTTGTTCAGATAGAAGTTGAGATTAAAGAGTGAAGCTTTAGATGTCTCTTTCTTGTCTCGTTTGTTTTGTATAAAGGTATTGTTTCACTTCTATTGAAATTATTATTTCATTTTAGAGGCTGGTGTTAAATATTAGGAATTCAATCCATTGCTAGTTTTTCTATATATTATGGAAACCAAGTTCTATAGTGTTTCTTCTCCAAAGCAAGTTGCATAGTATTAGGACTATGTTTGGTTTTTTTAAGGATTTACTTGGCAATAAATGTAAGTCTTTCTACGGTGATAAGTCTTTAACAGTAGTTTTAAGATGTAATGTTAGAAACTTCTGATAAGCGGTGTCCTTGTGAATTTATTATATAATTAATACAATTATTTACCATGCTTAAAATCACCTATATTAAACGGCTAGAAAATAAGTTAATTGGCATGATAATCATTTTGACTTTCATTTTCATCGAAATTGATTGTATATTATATTGAATAAATGCGAAACGCTAGTTTCAAACTTTCGTTTATTGACTAAGATTCTCCACTGCTGCCGACGGTGGGGTGTTTTTCAGCCCCCATGTGGTTGTCCGACCTTTCAGAGCAACTAAGGTTGATCGACTTAAAAAAATAAAAATCT
>ARYC01016143.1:0-10822 GCA_000711775.1 Oxytricha trifallax
TTTATTTAGGTATAAGCTCTTGTATATAATATTAAAAAAAGTCGAGATTTACATCGTTTATTTTTTTATTCTATACTTATATAAATTAAATATTAAAACATTAAAAGTTTTAACAATGGAAGTAACAACTATAATCATTAGAACATGTCAAACAGTAACTATAATAGTGATATAAAACATAAAACAGTGCATTTTAATAATAATAATTCACAACAATTTAATCATGAAATTAGTAATTACAAACACAGGACTCTCAGTCCTTGATTTTTTAGGATTTAAAAACTTCAAATATATTTATATATAAGTTGAATTCCACTCTTTGAATCTTTATTTAATTTAATGATTTCCTCCTCTAAAATTGACTATAAAATTTTGAATACTATATTTATTGTTAAGTACTTTAAAAAATTTAGCTTATTATATTACAACATTAATTTATAATAAATATTCATTAGTTAGTCACTCTTAAGCCAAAGATTGCTGCCATATTGATTATTCATTAATAGTAATACCTCTATGTGATATGTTAATTGCAATTATTTATAATAAATTATAATAATAAGAAGCATGAATTAAACAACGCAAGAAAATATGATGAGCACATCCTCTCAACACTAGTAATCACAAGAGCAGTAATATTGCTCAATTATTAACGAATCATAAAATTTTAATAATAAAAGTGAAACTATTTAGATCCAATTGTAATTGAGTGATAAAATCAACCCAATAACTAAGCTAATACCCTAGATTTAGACGACCCACTACACTCTTCAGATGATGATCAGCAGCAGAACCAAAACTAAACAGATAAACTTGCCAAACTCAGACCTCGTCACCATTCATATGAATGTAAATAACGCATTAATTTTTAAGACATGATAACCATTATTTATAGTTTAAAAATAATAATTAGATTCTTCCTCATCGGATGATGATGAAAGCAGAAGGAAGAGAGGAGTTAATGGAGACAGGTCTCAAGGCGGCCGATCTTAAAATGTTCAGAGGTCTCGTTCTAGATCACCAATTGCCAGAGGCAGTCAATAATATCATTAATAAACTCAGATCTGATTAATTAATTATCAGGTTTTATAAATGAAAATTAGTGAGTGAAGGTACTGGCGATCGCAGAATAAGAGACAGAAGAGGAGGTAGAGGAAACTCCTCGGACTCTCAGCAGAGCAGCGACCTCAACGAGGACAACAAGAGTTCTGGCAAAAGTGAAAGTGACAACAACATGCAGGATGAAGAGTAGAATGACAATGACTCAAGAGATGGAGGACGCAGGAGACATCACAGATACAGAAGCAGCAGAGATAGAGCTGGTGGAAATGACAGAGATCGCAGATATGGCAGAAGAGGTGATTATATATTAACAATTATATTTTATTAAAAACTTATATCATTAATATAAGAGTTGAATTTAAATTGATCAAAGTTAAAACCTTAAATCCATTTAGTCTTTTAATAATTTATTTGCTTATTTTTGTTTTACATAGATTATTATCAATTAATTAAAAGAAAATATTTAATCCTGTTTATGATTTTGTGATCATTTATAATGTTAATTATCTATTGCTTTAGTTCAAATTTAGAATTATTTATATTTGATTTGAAATATAATAGTTTTAAGTCAATCATCCTCAACTAGAATTAAAATGCCTCCTCTAGATGCCCCACTTGTGACATTCAAAGAATTCATCTAGATGCAGCGAGGTGGTGAGTCGTTCTCCCACGACGATGCTCAGAGACTCTATGATCATTACAAAGCAGACCACATTGATAAGCAAGCTGAGATATTTTTCACAATGCACAAGGATGAGTGTTGGTTCAGAGAAAAGTACGATCCACAGCAATCTTACAAGTGGAAGCAAGAAATTGTTTTGCAAGCATAAAGTGTTTCGTCAAAGTTTATCGAGGAATTTGTTGAAGAAGGACATGGAACTGAAAAATCTCAAAAGTTGAGTTTAGATGAAGACCCTAACTTTGATTATCAAAAACTAGTGAACCCTAATACTATTGCTACGTATTAATATTCTGTTAAAATTAAAATTATCATAACTTTAGAAAATAATTTTCTTTCTCATTTAAATATAGCGCTGAAACTGATGAGGTATCAGGACCTCCACTATTTGGTTTCGATGCAAACTCCCGCACTCTTTATCTCAAACAAATTCCTGTTAAAATCAGTAGATGGGAACTTCTTTCACATGTGAGACAGACACGAGGTTTTGTTTCTTTTTCAATGAGTGAACCTCTGAAGACTCAAGATTTCGAGAGATACGCTTGGGTAAGTTACGATTCAGAGGAAAATTGCAGGAGAGCTAAAGATCAATTAGATGGTCAGAAAGTTCAAGACTTCAAGCTCTACCCAGTTAAATCCTAAACTCAACGTAAACCCATTCGTATAACTCCACCCCTGGCTGAAGATTCAATCAATCGTGATTTCAATCTGTGCAAGCGCTTGATTACTGAAGTCTTCAATCAAGAGAAGCAAATTAGTGCAAGCTAATCAATTGACAAGCTTTTGGAAGTATGTCAATTTTTGAATTAAACTCAACAGCTAGACTTGCTGATACTTTACCTTCGTAGAGTACATGCTTACTGTTTCTATTGCGGAGAAGAATACGATGATGAACGTATGTTAGCAGCTAAGTGTGGCCCTTAACACATTCGATCAGCAAAGAAAATTACAAGGTTCGACTTGGACAATCTTGGACTTGGCGGCTTATACTCTGGTAGCAAATCTTTTGAGGATAAGTACCTGAAAGCTGCCAATGACAGACTTCTAAAAGGAATTAGAGAACTTGTGGCACCAGAATAAGATAAGTTATTGATTGAGATGAAAACCAAATTATATGCTTCATTTTGATTTATGATTTGTTTGTATATGCCATTTTTATTAAAGTTCTTCTTATATAATATTTGAAAGAAACCAAATACTCAGAGAAAAAAACTGTTGAAGTAAACGAAGGCCATATTTATCAATGTGCTATGTGTGAAAAACGCTTCAAGACTCCAGACTTTGTGGAAAAGCACATTTTCAATAAGCATGGTGAGGAACTTGACAAAAAGTTCAACAAGTTAAGATTTGAAGATATGCTTAAGGAAAACTACATGAGCGATCCCAATAAGTTCATTATTGGGAAAATAATGAGTCATCATTGTAATAAAGCATTATCTGCTAACATTATTTTCGTTATTAAGCAATAACACCTACAACAATATAGGTGCTGGTGGCTATGGAGGAAGAGGCGGCTACGACAGATATCACAACAACAGTGCAGCAGATAGACGAATGGGAGGTGGTGACAGAAGAAGGTACGGAGATGGTGGAAGAGGTGACTACGGTGGTGACAGAGGTGAAGACAGGAGAGGCCCCAGGAAAGAATACATTGACTATGATGATCCTAATAACGCTTAAAATGCAGCTAAAGTAAACAATCCCGAGAGACAATTAGTCTCTTATGATGACCTATTTTGAGAGTGATAGATAATACAAGAGATAGATTTTCTTAACTAATTAGCAATAATAAATAAGTTTACATTTTAAAAATGTTCCACTGTGAGTATTCATATTATACAATGAACAATCTAAAGAGAAAAGTATAGAGAAATTAAGGTCAATATATTTGCTAATAAATTCCTTCTTTTTAAACTAAATTTGATTATTGTAGGAATACATTTGATTTGGGAAATTAATAAATAAATTAAATTATTAATAATTAAAATCGTGGCAGTTAACTTTGTCTTCGCCTAGACAATATGGTACTTGTTCGATAGAGAATTTAAATTCAGCTGGACTTTAATATTGGCGGTACCCCTCTATCGCATCTCTGAAGCGAGATAACTCGACTTTAATTTTGGCATTAAAATCAACTAAACAAATCACCCTAAAATTAAAGTCGAGTTAACTCGCTCTAGTGATGCGATAGTGTGGTACCGCCAATAATAAAGTCCAGATAATTTTAAATTATCTGTTGAACAAGTACCATATTGCCTAGGATTCCAGAAAGTCAACTGCCACAAATTAATATTTATATTTATTTATTTATTATTTAATTTTCCAAATCAAATTTATTCCTAAAATATTGAAAAATTGCGAAAAAATAACTTTGTCATTTTCTACTGAGCTCAATATTAATCTCTTGTTGCTATCCTATCAAATTTTATTACAAGGACTGTTATTCCGACTGCAATTTATGTGTTTTCTACACTTTTAGCCTATGTGGTATATAAACCACTACCAAATATAATAAACTAAACACAAGTGTAGTTACAGCTATTATATCGCAGCAATTCCTAAATGAAGTAGCGATTGTTATGTAAGAAGCTGTAATTGGTCCAAGAATAGTGCCAAAACTATAAGCAGAATTGAACAAACCACTTAAAATGTCGCTTAGCTGGTCTGGATCATAGCGTTTTCCATCGTCTGAATTAAGAAGGGCATGCTGCATCTCTGGGTAGGAGGGAACTGATATGAAGGGAGAGGAGAAACCTGCAATTACTAGGCCTATTGCAGTGAAAATCATTAAATTTGGTAAGGAAAGTTTCTCTGATGGACCCATTAAGAACACTCCAAGTGATTGAAACAGAAAAGTATTCATAAGAATATGTCACCGATTACATATTTTTTTATGATATTAAGTTTACAGAAAAGCTACAATGATAATTTTGATAGGATGAGCTCGCTTAATGATCTTATGAACTTAAGTTGAAGTAATTAAAAAACCAGCACACTATAGACTGTAAAATAAGCAAACCAAGTATGGCTTTAACTAAAAATCCAATTGAAGTTTTTCAGTAAGTGTAGTATCAATGAAAGTCCAAAGAGATAAACTTAAAGCAATGCTTAAAAATGCAAAGACTGCTCTGCGATTCTTTAAAACTTCTCGATAAGTTAAATCTTAGTATTTTTTCGCTTTCTTCTTTTTAACATCTGCCTTTGTTTAAGTGTCAGAATTATTGTTTCCTTAGACTTACTAACTGTTTTATTATTGAATCACTTCATTATCATCTATCATGCTGCTTGAGGAGTATCTTTTCACAGCGTAAGAGTGAATTATGAAGGGCTGCTAATAAATGTTTTGGGGAGGAAGTTCTGGCAAGTAAATTTTCAAAATATAATTTCATAAATTTTTCATAAAATTATATAAAAATTTATTTTTTAACTAAATTATTGTTTAGGGAATTACATTATACATCCTTTACCTCTAAAAAAAATTTAGCAAAATGCAGAATAGTTGTTTAATATTTCTTTTTGAATAATGTTATATAAATAAAAAAAGGAATTTAATAGAAATTTTCATTATTACCATAAATCTTAATGCATTTAAAGATAAAAATTAATGCTTTTAGAGATAATTTTATTAAGTTTCATAAAAACAGGATAATATATCTATAATCTCAATTAAGTCAAATAACTAAAATTTGTTTTTTCTAAGTGGATAAATTTAGAAGAATAAAAAAACAAACTTTACTTGGCAGGAAACTTCCTTAGAATATTTTTATCATAAGACGAGGCAGAAAAGTTCCTCCTCCAAATGTTTGTTACTTAGATATTGAATATTTCATGGGAGTGGTCCTCGAATTGCACGAAATGTATCAATTGATTGAGGAAAATGGAAAATATCAGGAATATTATTCCAAAACAGGCGAATGGTCCTTTTACTCCAATAAAGAACGAGAGAAACGAAGAGAATATCATACCAAGCATGTTCCCAAATACTGTAATCAAAATTAGTAAATTATTCAAATAAAAGTTTGTTAATCATAAAATTTTACAAGATTAGCTTACCTCCAGAAAAAGTTAGATACCCTACTATCATATTCTCTTGGTCTTTATATTGCTGCATTAGTTCACTATAAGCTAAACTTAACTATTTAAACAATATAAATTTATACCTGCTGTTTGCAATAAACCTGCCCCTATTCCCTCGCTAATCCTCCCTGCAAATCCCAATATAAGAAATTGTTTTCTATAAGAAAATTTATTTATCAGTAAATTATGTGATATGGTAGAATTCGATAATATTTAAATGTCTTAGATAGTTAGCTAATCAAAGGTAAACTTTATACTTTTTGTGAATTTATAATGGTAAACCTTTTGAAATTTTCTTACGTTTAATGCTCATTTGTATAGAAAATAAGAACGAAACATATGCATGCTAGAACATGTAAAATTAAACCAATTCGAAGAGTTTTTGATCTACCAAGATTTGGAAGTATAAATCTACCTGCTGATAGGCATGTTAAAAAGAAAAACACTGAGTAAGATCTATATAAAATTTTATTATTCTATTGAATGATAAATATAGTTTAATTTTGCATTAGTATTTTCTTAATAATTTAATGAAATCGCTTTAATTACGTGAAAAGAGGGGCGAAGTAATGGTCATTGATGCCTCGAAGCTTTAATTATTCCGGGAAAAAAGGAGCTAAAATAAGGAACAAAGATTCTTTCATTGCTATTAAAAAGCATAATCTTATTAGCGTTAATTTTCCTTTCATTTTGAAATTAACAATATTATGATTAAATGAACTTTTAAATGCTTATAATATTATCGTAATTTCTTATTGCTCAAAAAGTTTTTGAACTATTTAAATATAATTTTTACAATTTTTGTGGGTGATGAATCTTATTTAATATAAATCTCTCAATTATAATAATCCCTTTATATCGTATATTAATCGTCTTGGTAGCTGCTTTTAACAAGCGTTAATTAACGATAATCGATAATTTGTTAGGTAGGTTGAGATCAATAAAAGAAGCCAAGAACTCTTTTTTAAAGGAGAGTCTTGAACTTCTTTTTTTAATAGAATTTATGAGATAATACAGATATATTACAGATAAACTAGCATTTTATCAGGCTTTAATTTTTGTGAGACTTCTAATATTAGCCTTTGACATCCTTGTCCAAGAATATTATGTAATATTCTTTGTCGGCTATGTAAGTGTAAGGAGGCACGACAACTGCTTACACCATGGCGAAGCTTAGTCATAGAAGGGAACGTCTATTTTCCTCGAGTATGACTGAGCCCACTCTTCCAGCTTCAACGTTCTTCTCGTCCTCATCGATCAAAGTGTACTTATTATTTTTCAAAGTCTGCTTCTATCCACCTGAATTAGCTTCTGCGTCAAAGTTGTTTAATTGTTAACTGGGTGTGGAGTGATTACAGTCATTAATAATTATTTATCAAATCAAAAAGAAATAATATCTTTAATTTTTAATTTTTCTTATGATCAAAAAAATAAAGCTATATACTTATAATTTTTTTATTTTAAGCTATTTATTATATTTTTATTTTTTCATTTAGTAAAAAATTAGACTTAGAATATATAAATTAGTAAAAACTTAATTTTTCCTTATAATGTAAAAAATATATAATTAAATAATTTACGAATATTATTAATTTTTTCCAGCAAATTTTCTTCTCTCACTTAACTGCTTGTCACAGAAAAGGCTTTCTTTTCAAGGATAGGTTTGAACGGTTTCTTCATAATTTTCATAGGTAGGTATATAACTGCAATATACAGGGTAAAGAAGCCCAATAAAACTAGTGCTTCAATATCAGTGCAGAATCTGAAGTTTGTTCCAAGAGTTATATAGCTTCCTGCTAATGGTCCAATGATTAATCCCAAAGAGAAAAAGGAGTTGAATAGTGCGACCAGAGTATCATTCATTAGCAGAGGATCGTAACTCTTTCCACACATCACTACTGCATCATAAAGTTCTTAGTAGGCTGAAACAATTGTAAAGGGGAAGGACATGCCACCAAGTATGAGTCCTGGAATTGAAATCCAGAGATAATTAGGGAGGTGCAATATTTGTGAAGGTCCTAACATAAAGCAAGCTATCACCTGAATGATCATAGTCACAAGCATGATCTCAATACTGTTAAACTTTTCAAGTAGCCTGTGTGGGAATGGAGAAGTTAGCAAGAATCCAAAACATTGAGAAGCATAGACTATACTAATAATAGAGCTATTCATCTCAAAAACTTTTTCTAAGTTATCAGCAAGGATTGTATCTATGAATGAAAAGAGATTGATTGAGAACATAATAGAAACCAGTGCAAATATTGCTCTCTTATTTTTCATAACTTCGAAATATCCAATTGGATGATAATTCTTCTTGGGCTAGCTTGAAACTGACATCAAACGTCTTTCACCGCCACTGCTCATCATTGGATCTGCCTCACTACTTACAAAAGTAAATCTCTCTCCTTATGCAAGCTATTGATCAGTTCTTAGTTTTGGTTGAACAAATGAAATAATTGAGGAATTATGCCTCATTTTAATTTCCTTTTCAGGTTCAACTTTGGCAAACTTGATGAACACATTTAGGAATATCACAAAAATTAAGAACAAACCACCTATTCTTTCAAGTAAGATATTATAGATACTTACCGCAAAAAGCGAATGGTCCCACGAAACCCAAAAAGTAAGAAAGAAATGATGCGATTAATACTCCAGACATATTACCAAAAACTAAGTAAAAACGTTAATTAAAAATGGTAAAATAAACAAGTTTGTGGCATACCTCCAGAAAACTCCATCAATGAAACTATTTTGTTTTAGTCATCAGCGTATTGTATCATAAGTTCTCCATATGCTACAATTAAATTAATCAGTAAAGATTAGGGATTTGGTAGATAAAAACTTACCTGCAGTCTGAATGAGCCCAGCTCCCACTCCTTCTATTAATCTTCCAACAAATGCAATACTAATCCATGCGGCACTAAAAATTATTAATTAGAGTATAATTTACACAGCAGCTATTAATTTATTACAATTTGTACAATTTAAGACCAAGTAATTTGTTTGTAAATCTTTATCACATTAATTTTACAAGTTTTTTATTATAGATAATTTAAATTTTACTATAAAAGCAGCTGTGTTAGAATCTAGCGGATCGTTTTCAATATAATTAATGCCAATAAAGCACCCGGCAGCTATAACTTAGGATATAGCTCCCAGTCTGAGCAGGATAGGTCTTCCTATAGACCCAGAGTATTTCCCTATCACAACTGAAGTAATGAAGAACATCAAAGTATAGCCACTATAAAACTCAATTTAAGGAAAAAATTTCAAAAATTCTTGTGATTGCATGTATCACAATTACTTAATAGCCAAATAATCAGTATAAAATCTTTTATATAAAAGCATTAATTTTTATATCTTTTAGTTTATCATTTATTCTTCCCCCTATATGATACAAAAACTATTTATTAATAATTCTAAAATCTTTTCTTGCATTGATTTATTTCAAAACTAAATACTTACGTGAAGATAGGTGCATAATAGTAGTCTGGAATGCCCTTGTCTTTCATTTACTCAGGCAGAAAGGGTGCCAATATGAGGAAGAAGGCTTCTTTCAATGCGTTTAAGAAACACAATGATATCAAAGTTAAAGTAATTCGCATTAAGTTTTGCTGCTACTTATTTCTATTATATATTATTTAGATAATACTCAATTTAATATTGCCATTATAGATTTAAATCTATAAAAATTAAAAGAATTTGCATTTAAGAATAATTATGTCTATTATATTTTTAGCCAATAAATATTAAAATAAAGATTTATTTAATAAAAATTAAAATTAATAGCAAAATTGCAATAATTATATGAACTGAATCATTTTATTAAAGTATTAGTCCGCCTACTTAATTAAAAGAAAATATTAAAAATTTCTCTATAAAATCTGTAATTCTATTGTGAATTCAAAATTATACCAGTAACTATTAATATGAAGTATGTCGACATAACAAGTCCTCCTTCAAGAATATGATTTCATTTCATATCTTTTTGCAAATCTATTTTATCTATCTTTATTTATTTTATGATGAAATTAAAAAATAATTTGCTTTTTCTTAATGTGATAAATAGATACTTTATGATGGTTATGTTAAATTTTAAAATTATAAATCATATTATCATATCAGAATTTCATTGTTAATTAAATAAAGTTAGGAATATCAAAATAAAATATCTATCATTATATAATTATTTTTTTGCGGTCAATAATTTTTATGTATTTCTAATTATCACTATCTCAAAAAAAAATTTAGCTGTGCTATATTTCAGAGTAAAAAAGGAAGACATGAAATAAAAATTCAAAAATACAATTACTTATCGAGTAATAATTCTCTATTATGTAAACACCTATCGAGCTGTATTTTGAGATTAGAAAAAATCCTTAAGCACAATTACTCTTATAAAAATATTCAATTAAATACAATACAAATCTTTTGTTTTGAGTATTGCAAAAAATAATTTTATAATTTTGATTTGCTAAGATCTTAGGAGACAAATCTCTAAGAAGATAAAATGTACTTTAATTAATGTTTTAACTAAAATTATCTTCATCAAACTATTTCTATTTTCTTGTTAACAATTAACATAAGTTTTATATTGAAAAATAAAATTCAATCTCTTCCATATTGTTTAGGAGCTTCCTTTGAGCTTCGAAAATATATCACATATTCTTTATTATTACATTTTGTAAAAATCTAAATAAGTTTTATAGTTTATAATATGCAGCAATAACTAAAAAAATTGTTTTTCACTGCTTCATTTTTAAGATATTAAAATTGATTATCCCTTTTTAAAAATTAATTGGTAAAATTGTAAAAATCTACTTGAAAGCATTATAGATATGCAATATATCAAATAAAGGTATCCTTCTCTATGAGAGCATACAAAATTTATAAATTAGGATGTAAAAACATCATTTTTATTCCATCGCCACTTTTGACTTCGAAATTTTTTTCTAATTTAAAAATAAAATCAGATTCTTTAATTAGAACGATATAAAGAGTGGA
>ARYC01016147.1:0-10575 GCA_000711775.1 Oxytricha trifallax
TCTCAAAATAATTAAATTTTGGCTAAACATAATGGAGTCTCCTCCTCTCACAGCAATCCTGATATAGTGCTCTTAAAGTGAGAAGTGGCTGAGGTTGCAGCTGTAGCACCAGAAGTACAGCGGGTTTTTACTACAGCAAGCTAAGCAACTAAAGCCCAATATCTTTGATGAATTCAATAAGAACAAGAAAAGATCAATAAAACGATGATGATGAAGATGATGACTATTTTAAGACAATACTCTAAGCTATACTAATGCTTTTTTCTCTCTACTTTTGTATTTCAAATTAAAATTCACTCTTAATTCCAAATCTCTCTTCTTATTTACTTTTATATCGATCCTTTTAAATCTTAATTCCAATACTAAAAATCAAAATATTAATGATAGTTCATGAGAAATATAAAAATAGGAGATGTGAAAATTTGGTGATATGTATAAATCTCATAATGTTTTATTATTCCTCTCTATTCTATTTAACTATTTATTTCCCATCTTTCTCTTATGTGACTTACTTTATCACCCTCTATAAAAAAAAAACTACTGAATCTGTCTAGTACAAGATATGAGAGCAAAATCTGATAGTTTGAATTATTAGGAACAATATAATACATCTCTTATTTAATAAAATATATTACCATCTGATTGAGGGATATTATATAGAATTTAATGAAAGGTAATATTTGCCAAAATATTTTATAACTCTATGCTTATTTCCTTATTAAACTAAAGAATTTGAATTTAAATTTTTCAACAAATGTCTATCTACATAGTAAAATATTATCTCAGCTGTTTTCATTAAATAATACTTTAATTATTACAAATTTTTTACTATAAAACAATTAAATTTTCTGATATTTATACATTTAGTCTAAAACATACTGAGTGATAATAAAATTATGAAATAAATAAGGGAATTTTCCTAAAGCATTGAAATATAAGGCAAGCAAATGAGTTATACCTGAGGAAACAAGATCCTTAGCCTAACAATATGATTAGACAGCATATTTGAGATTGGAATATTTTACACGTAAATTAACTATTAGGTTCTTTGGCACTTAATTTAAGTATCATTCATAAACATACCTATTACCCACTTCCACAAAATGGTTTATGCTCAGTATCTCTCAGAATCTAATTTAATACTTTTAATTAGTAAATTACCTATCTTAATGATGATGTAGACTTCTTAGTTTTAAAGCAATAACTCATTTCTTAAAGCTGTTGTCACAATTCTCAATAAATGTCATTTCAATATTACTCGGAAGAAATGTGATTAGGTGAAAGCCTTTTTTTTATATATTTAATTGATTTATCTCGGGTGTCAATACTTCACTTGCTAAAGAAGTAATATTTTTCATGGGACTCTTTTTTTCATAATAAACTTTGAATAAGATTTGCTAAATTAGTTTTAAAATGAATTAAATGGACAAAAGATACCTTAATTATTTGTAAAGTAGTTGAAAAGTAACTAATATTTAAAGCTGTAAAGATGGAGAAGCATCGTATGTCTTATACTAATAGGATTATCTGGGGATATATCTTTTTTTACATCATTTAAAGGAAAAGGGAATTGATATGTTTTTAACAAGAGATATTATCTTAGTAGCAGACCTCTGAATTATATCTATTTTATAAATTTTATATCATTATTAATTTAAATAATTTTTTTTCATACAATTACTTATTTTAATTTTAGATGTCATTAAATTTAAAAGTGATTTTATTTAAACTTATATAATAAGATTTATCAAATTTTGTATTTAAAAATTTATCTTAATTAAATTGAGTGTGATTTGTGGTTTTTATAAATTATTTTCTTAAACAAGTTTTTTTATTTTGCTAGAGATTTGTGAAAAAAATATCATTTATAGATAGTGAATTAAACACTTGACAGAATACTATTTCGATAATCACTGGTGAAAAGGAGTAACTTTTTCCTTTTACAGCTAATAGTAGAAAAGTCACACAATTACAGTAGACAAACTATTTGATAAAATCAAGCCTTATGACTACATGCTCGTGGATGTTCTCTGGTAATTTAAAATATTAACTATCAATTATTATATTTTTTGGAAAATAGAGAATCATAACAATTTGATTAACAATAATATGATTTGTAATAATAGCAATAGAAAATGAAAAACTTAAAAATAAGTTTCATCTCTACCAATGCATAGAACTTCGTCGTATTCAGATTAGTATTATGCTTCCTATGCCTTGTCGCTGCAGCCTTTTGTGAAGTCTTAGTCAAGCGCCACCGCAACTCTTACCAGGTAGAACCTATAAAAAAATTTATTTCAAATATGTTTTTTGTAATTTAAATTCAAAACCCCAAAACCCCTTCAGTAGTTTGATTGAGTTTTTGATTGATAAAAGTAGACTATTAACGCATACTTTATTAGGGTTTTTAATAGGGTTTATGTAGAGGTTTAATGTTTAAATATTAGTATTTTAAGTGAGTATATGCGAGGTTTGGGGTCAGTTTATGACTGTAAGTATATAGATTTACTATTTAATTTGTGTTATGGTTGTAATTACTATGATGATCAACTCAGACCTATTCTTAATTACACATCTATAACAAGGCTGCTCCATAAATCTCCTGCTACTTTTAGGTCACACTGTCTATTAGCATTTAATTTAAAGAGATAGCATCTTGATTCTAAGCCTAAGAGAACCTTAAAATTTTAGCAGCATCATATCGATTATCTTATAAAAGATAAGACTCTTACATACTGGGCTCATTCTCTTTAGCCTAGAGAGCTGTGATGTTTCATCGCCAATTTCCTGAGCTTCACATATCTGCTTAATCGATAGCTAACATATATAAAAAGAACCGGAATATCTTACAAGACAGTCAATCGCATTAAGAGAGTGATTGACTTTAATGTTCCATTTTATAAGGATAATTTAAATTATATATTCAATTAAATGCAGAGGTCTTAAGAACATAATACAAAGTTCATACACGCTGATGAAGCTGCATTTACATACAATACCTTTATATCAAGGTCTTGGTACAAGAGGTATAGTAATATAGAAGTATATGATTAAAAGTTAAGGTTTAAACTCATGTCATTCTTGGTGGAATAAGTGAAGATAGTGGCCTCGAGACTTATGTTATTCAACCTCGTTCTATAAAGACTGAATATTATAAAAAGTTCTTGCAATAACTCAGAGACTAGTACGCTGACTAAGAGATTATTCTATTCGTTGATAACTTGTCAGTTCATAAAACTAAAGACTAGGGGAAGGAATACGAAAGATTAAACATAACACCTGTATTTAATGTTCCTTATAGTCTTTACTTCAATGGAATTGAATTATACTAGGGGTTATTGAAAGGCCACTACAAGAAACTTCTACTCTATCACTTTATGCAACACTTAAAGATAGATACAGTAGATTTTATTTAGAGTGCTGCTAAAAGAGTCAGCGATGATATAGCAAAAGTATGCGCAAGAGAAGGGAGATTTTGTGTATATAAATAAGTTTTAGATTTAAACGAATGAATAAGATCACATATTATATTTGCCCGTAAAGGTATTTGGCTTCTCTTTCTTTTCTTCCTCTTAAGGCTTGCTTGGGCGTATGTTTCTTCTCTTAGTGCCAGCTCCTGCATCTATGTTCATCTCGTCTGGCTTTTATAAATCTTTGAAGAGTCTCTTACTCAATTCATGCTTTACTTGAGACTTTCTCTCTCTGTTTAATTTGCTGCGCTCTTTCATCAAGTAAGCAGCAGTGCCATGTTTTTCTATAAAGTTAGAAGACTAAGCTTACTTGAGATGAATGGATGTTTTTGAAGTTTCTACAACCAGGTATCACTTATTTTAATACCTTGCTTCTCTTTTTCTTCTGGTGAGATGCTGTATCGTATTCTGTGAGCTTCTTAAATAACTTCATTTAAGTACTCAGGTTTCAGAGTTGCAAGAACACCAAAGAAGAGGTTTCTCTCTGGCAACTTAGTAGAGAGCTGTAGCTTTGATGGAAGGTAGAGAGTAACATCTGGATCACTCATAGCATCATCATAGAAGTTTGTTACTGATATTTCAGGGTAGTTAGGTATCTCGATCATTCTGATTTCATTAGTCTTAAAAGCTTTTTTATCTTCACTTAGCAATGCCTTTAAGAATGATATTTTTGTTCCTTCCTGGGTTGGCAAGAACAATCCAACTATAATGGATTTATTAATCTTACTTAAGAAATTACCTTGCTATACCAATTATCTATAAAGGTCCTCTTTACATCGAAATTTTCCTACTAAATCTTGAGATTAAATTCTCTTCATTGCATCATTCATAGACTCCATCTTGCTTCCTCTTTCTAGAATGTTAATGAAATTTAAAATTATGGATATCCATTCTAAGTTTATTAAAATCTTACTACTAAATAGGGATGACCTACAGGAGGTCACCCTTGAAAAGATATGAGGAGAAGCATTGAAAAACTTGCTCCAAGTTTCACAGGTTGATTTCCAATTTTATCAAACTTTCTCCATTAAATTGCTCCTAATAATGTTTAATTATTTTAGGAGGTCCTCCTAATTAAGTTCAAACTTTATCAGGAGTTAAATTTTAAGGTTAAAACTTAATTAGGAGCATATTAAATTTAAAAATGTTTAATATTTACCTAGAGAAACAAAACTTTATTAGGAGTAATTAATTTACTAAAATGTATAAAATTCTCATTAAATATGTCAACTTACAGTCTTTTATGGTTAGTTCATTTTCTTACCTCTCAGCAAAGAAACTATCAGAGTGTCTTATACTCTACTATAATAGTTTTATCTCGGTAGACTTTATCATTATTATAATAAAATATATAAAAAACTAAAATGAGCACTAATCTTTTGAGAAGAGCGGCATTGCTTGGATCAAGTCAATAAAATTTATCATTCCAGCAGCCAAGAAAAGTAGAGACCAGAGACGCTTGTACTCAGTGGGAGGCTACTTATAACAACTTTGACCAGTCGAGCTTTGAGATTTAAATATAAGTTAAGTAGGAGGTCATCATAGAAGCTGTGCAAATTGAGAAGGAGGTTAAACAACCCGCCATAGAGCATCAATAATTACCAGCCAAAGTTGACTATTAATGCAAAGAATGCAATAAATTTTCCCCTTACAAGTCAACTTACAAGAGACACTTGAGAGATATACACAACGATATACCAAGGTTATATCTCAAGCATTAAAAGAAAGATGGGAAGTATGTCCTGTGAGTTCTGTGAGAAGCCATATTCTCATACTAGAGACCTCAAAGGGCACTTAAAGAAAAAGCACAATCAAAGCTTTGTGTTTATTCACGAACCTACAGATAAAAGATTCCTATAAAAAAGGAGGTCAAGAAATTTCCCGAGTCTCTTAGGGTTGAGTCAAAATGAAGAAAGCTGTCAAGAACTTCCCAGTCTCAGAGATCAATAAACTTATGGTAAAAATTGAGGCTATTAAGATTCCTGTCTTAAAAATTATTTACTTAGATTCTTTTCTTGAAAGCCAACTCACTCTAGAGGATAAAATAGAGAAAAGAGTTATTACAGATTTCTAATACGCTTACAAAATTTATCCTTTAAATTACTATCTTGCTGATGACAAGTTCTAAATGAAATTTGCTAATGAGTATTATGCTCTTAAATAAGCAAAATTAAAAGATTGCAGGCTTTTAATTTAGCTTGATGCCATTTTACTTGGAAGAAATCATATAGCATTGAGGCTAACCCTCGTTGAAATGACTTAAAGAGAGTTTTTATCTGACAACAGTAGCCAAAGGTAAATTGGCTAGATAGTACAACAGGTAGTTGATGGAATAGAAGAGCTTCACAAGCTCGGTTACGTTCATAGAGACTTAAAGCCAGAAAATATAATGATGGACTTTCAACCTCTAAGAGTGTATATTATTGATTTCAACAGGGCTCAAAGAGTGGAAGCTTCTGCGCTAGGAAATGTGCTAGGCACTCCAGGATATTTATCCGAGAGAGAAGATTGGAAAGATAGGGATATAGCGTGGTATATATGGGCATTAGCAGTAGTAATAATAATAGAGAGTAATATGGCATTGAACGATTACTTTAGTTGTAAGGTTGAGAGAGACTCTAGGTACAGAATCAAGCAATATCTCGATAAAAATAAAATCAATGGAGATCTCAGACAGCTTGCATACTCTACAATAATCATACCAAGCAATGAAAATGAAGTACGCTAGATACAATCAAACAACATCTTAGAAAGATGATATTCAGAGAAATACTGCATGACTCTAAGCTTATGTTTGTGTGAAATATTTTTTTAAAAAAACTGGCTTTATAAACTCACTTAAATTAATAATATTTAAACATTAAACCCTACATAAACCCTAATAAAACCCTAATATAGTATGGTTAATAGTCTACTTTTATCAATAAAACACTCAATCAAACTACTGAAAGGGTTTTGTGGTTTGATTATTTGTGAGTGGCACTGCACATTTTGATCAGATATTTTTATTATTTCTAATATTGTTATCAAATTGTTATAATTCTCTATTTTCCAAAAATATATCATTAATGTTTGTGGGTTTGTTTATACTTTTCGATCTACCCTATATTATTATAAAAACTGGAAGTAAAAACAATGTGATCGTTTTAATTTCGGGGTTCACAAGCTTAAACTAATCCATAATAGATACAGCCTTTTTATCGTAGAATAATAACCTATTTGGAACTAATTGCCAATCTAAGTCATGCTATGTCTTTAGGCGCAGTTACTCTCATAAAAATGTAAGTTACAAAAAAACATATCTAAAACTTTTATTTTTTTAGAGGTTCATCCTGGTAAGAGTAGTGGCAGGTCTAATTTCACACTTCAGGTGAAGGACTAAGTAAAAGTGGTTCTGAGAAGATATCTTTGATGTATACGAGGGTGAATGGAGCGATGATAAAGCTGTTTGTACAATCCGGATTCCATTTTGTTTATAAAGTATTATAAGTTATAATAATCAAATTGTTATAATCTTCTATTTTTCTTTTTATTTATCATAATTCATCTACTTCTAGTGTTTTGGTAAAGTAATATTTCAACTCATTATAAAGCAATTGATTTGGCTAGTAATCAATAAAATTGGTGTCATCATCCCACCTTGGAGGTAGTTGAAGTAATCTTCATATTTTAATGACAAACAACTTAAATACTTATTTGTGTAAAGTTCTACTGAAAAAAAGATGATTTCTTTCATAATAGTCAATACAAGGACATCTATCTCATTAATATACTATTTATAGTATTGTATTTATAAAAACTAGGAAAAATTCTATTAAAAACTTTATATATTTTAATTCAAATTAAGAATGATTATAAAAATGAAAAGCTGATTACCTTTATTAACCATTTATTGAAGAGTTTATTATTTGCTATTTAAATACTTCAGACATTTAGAAAATATCAATCTTGTTAACCAAGCCAATCATAAATACATTTTTAAAACAAGTAATATAGTCGATCAAGAGATGAATTCAGGGAAACTGTAGTATCTCAATAAATGGCAAAGTAACTTATTTATTAGTACAGTAAAGAATTTAATTTTCCTCAACTATAATTTAAAATCAATCATACCAAATTAAATAATTGTATATGCAATAATACTATTTATATATGACTAGATTTTTCAGCTTTAGCTTTTGATAAACTTTAAATTTTACGATAAACTTGACTAATCTAAAGCTTAATAATCAAATTAATCTGCAGATTTATAAATGTTTATTTCCAAAAAGAAAGAAGTTTCTTTGCACTTACTTGACTTTTATAGAATGATCAATTTTATCTACTCTAATATCATAAAGAACTTTTTTTTAAAAAAATTGTACAATCATTCACATTTATTAATATATTTAATAACATAAAATAAATAGACTAACATATTCAATATTGATATTTAATGCTTCACTACTGTTATCCCATTTGTCATCACATACTATACTAATTGTCGATATGTTCCTTTAAAAATGATGTAGATCCCTACTTGTTGAGCTTAAAGTAAAATTATATCAAATTTGGAAGAATATCTTACTAATAAAAATTAATTATTCTTCATAATGACAACAAGAGAATATTAAATAATTAAGAAACGAAATTGGAATGAAGCAGGACTGGATAGTTATGAGATTTCGAGGAAGTGAAAGTAGTCAAAAGCCTTAATTGTTTTAGACTACCTAACAAGAAGTAAATTGCTTACGACTGAGAGTCATCCAAGAAACCTCATGAAGAAAAAAAGCATTCAACTAAAAGGGATAGTAGGAAAATTGTAGTTTGTCTGAGACATGAATCATTAGTATGAGATTAGAGAGTTTGGCATAGTCATATAGAGATTTCGCAAAGGTTGGGTTTAAGTATATCCTAAGTTTCTGTGATTCTTTACCGTTGGAGGAAGAATGTATTCAGAATTATAAGTAAGTGAGCCAATTCAGGAAAGAATCGTAAGCCATGTATGAGTCCAGAGGATATAGAGTATGTGTGAAGCGAAAGAGTTTAAAGGGAAATGATAGCATTGCTGTTAGCGAGAAGAGATTTAACTATCACGCATCACTTTTGTCTTGCATCTTTTCGAATAGTACGCTGAGGAATTACTATTTACCGAACGCCATTTCCTTTATCAATGGAAACGACTATTACCGATGAAAGCTCTTACGATCGAAATTGATAGCAGAGGAGCAGAACAAGAAGTCCATAGAGATTGGCGTGGCTCTTAAATAGAGGTTCAACCTTTATTATATTTATGAAATCATCATTCACTGGTATTAGACTCCTAATCGTGTTTGGGCAAAATAAATTAATGTAAATATAAATACCAATAGTAGAGGACGCTCCTTCACAATTACTGTTGTTATTGGTACAAGTGAGTAGCTTTTATACAAAATAAAAAAGGGTCCAAACAATTCTATGAAGTTCAAAGAATTTCTAGAACATATTAAAAGAACCTCAGCCTCAGAATCATTTTGTGATGAACAACATGCCAATTCATCATAGCAAAATAGCACAACAAGTCTTCAAAAACAATTTCAAACCATTTTTTTTACCTCTATAAAGTTGCGCTCTTAATTCTATTTAGCGTCTTTGGGTAGTATTCAAGCGTTAATGGAGAAAGTATGTAATTTTATTTGAAAATAATTTGCCTACATAAACATAGTTCATAGCTGAACTCATATAGTTACTTGGCAATATTGATTCAATCCAATTGTGCCGCTTATCGCTATCAAACACCAATGCCATCATCCGTTCTATCTGTGGACTTTTAGTTTGAAGAAAGACCTTATTTACATTTGCATTTTCGAAGGAGTGCTGAATTACCACTACTAAGTGCTTTGCTATTTTTAGTGTATATTAAATAGATACAATAACTTACATCATTCAAACAAATTTCCTTCGTTGTATTATTGACTTTTAGTCAATATAGATTTTTAGAGAAAGAAGCTTTTGTTTCTTTAGTACTTTCTTGGTTTAACATACGACAGCTAATCGTTTCTTCTTATGCTTCTTTATAGAAATCGGAAGGTTCTTAAGAAATGCCATAGGAGTTTCCACGATCTTTGAGATTTAAGCTAATTCTGTTTTGCTGGAGGCATATAGCTCTTGTCAGAAATCTCATCTTTTGGAAGGTATGTTGATAAAATATCAATAAGCCACTATTTGTTTGGAGCTTTCGAAGCAATGACCCAGTATATATGCCCAAATTTAGCTGAAATGTCATCAAATTTTTCTAAAAGAGCAGCATTATAAAGTGGATTGAAGCATGGAAGCGACCATTTATCCTTGTTAGAGGACACCATAATGTTCCTGCAATAACCGTAAGCAAGCAATCCTCTGTAATTAGAGCACTAAAACTTTGGTATGTAATATCCGTTTCTCACAGCTGACTCAAATAGCCCCTGCTCCTGCTTGATGTGAATGAACTGAGAAAATTTATCAAGCGTAACTCTATTTATAATCACTCATTCTGATTAATATTCAATATCAAATTTCATTTTTTCAAATTTTATATAATTTTACTCTTAGTTGTAAAAATATAAAGTGTTATTTTTAATGCATTTAATACTTATTCTACTAATATTATTTTAATTTTTTTGTATCAATTCAGCTTAAAAGATTTTATTAATAACTATATTTACTATAATTCATTAATCATAAATGATTTTAAATTATTAATAGCTAACTATAAAATGTTTTCAAAACTTATTAATATTTAATGCGATTAGATGTCTTAGTTTTGTGATATCTTTATTTGAAGTTGCTAAATTCAAGAGTACTCACCATAAAAATATATTAAACTAAATCAAAGTTTTCTGAAGAGGTTAATCATAATGATAAATTATTAGTAATTTAATTTGGATGAATAAAAATGAAGTTATAAGTTCATAAGTTAAATAGTAACCTAGCAAATATCAACAAATCGAATAGTAAACATTATTGCACTTATTTGCCAATATAATTTTAATATTTCATAAATAATAAGTTCTTAAAATTAGTAAAAAAATTATACACAGAACTATCTAAACGCAAACTAGAGAAGTTTAAACAAAGTGATTTAATTATTTTTAATAAGATTATGATA
>ARYC01016153.1:0-11352 GCA_000711775.1 Oxytricha trifallax
AACTTCTCGTTCTTTGACGTATCAGAATTTGTTTGGTTGAGTAGTAAAGCTATTCTGAATAGCAAGTTAGAATTTTCAGCTAAAGATTTTACGCTTGATTAGATTTATTAGAGCTTATCACTCTCGTCATTCTAATGCTAGTCATTTTAGATTTCAGTGTCTAAGCTGGCTTATTTTATAGACATGCAATACATACTGATGTGAATAGCAAACAACTCGCGTATTACACTAAAACAATTATTAGGAAGTCTGCCTAGGGTTTTAAGATAAGAATACTTACATTAACTTTCTTGATTGAGATCCGTTGTCAAAGGTTGAACTTGTTTTCAATTCTTCTTTTATGAATCTTGTGCAGAACTCTCCATCTGTAAACAGTGTATCTCTGATTTCTTCAAGACGCTAGTAAAATCTCTGCATACTGAAATCTGGATCAAGAGTTGCCATGATTTCTCTGCTCATTGAGCGGATGCTATTTATCTCTCTTCATAGTCTTGTTCTATTCAATAAATTAATATCAATTATAAAGAGTTAAATTAGTATCAATCATGAATTTTTCAAAATAAAAATTGTCTTAAATCATAAATAAACATAATAAATTTAAAATTACCTAGATTATAATTAAAATGGACAAACACTGTTAAAACATAGCACAGTACCTCATGAAATAGATATTTTCTCAACATAAGAATTTAAAGTAAGTCCTAATATTTCATATTATTCTATTAAATATATTCTAATTTAACGATTATCACTCATTCGTACTTGGTACATTTAAGTTTCATCAGACATTCTAAGATTTGCTTTGCTTCAATTGTGATTTGCATAAAATTTTAAGTATTTTCAGACTCGTTAATATAACTCTCTATGTTCTAATAAAACTAAATATACTCTCACATTTATGACCTTCGCTAAACAAGAAATGTTTAGGAAAATTAGAAAATAATTAAAAGTAATAAAAAACTTATTAAATCAATTAGCTTATTTATTTCGCAGTATGACTAAAAAACTTAAATCATTTCATTTTTTCTATCTTATTTATAATTTGATTTGCATATATTTAATTCATGGCATTTTATAAATTTTTCAATTATAATTTTCACGATTATTTTGTATTTATCAATATTTAATAGAAACTTATCAATTTCTTCAATATCAATACTTTCGTTTTATAGTTTTCGGTTAATAACAGACTTTAAGTAAAAATTGAATAACTTACTTTCTTAGACTTATTTCTCTTGATCTTGTTTTTCTTCTAAAGCGCATATTTATTCTTCCTTTATTCTCATATTATTGAAGAATCTATCTATCCTTTAGTTTAATCATAATCGTAAATACTCTTTTAATAAAAATTGATTGAAATCTTAAAGAAATTTACTATAAAGAGAGATTATTGAAGCCAGTCGGAGATTTGAAAGAATAAATTTATAACATGATGATGTTCACTGAGCAATCCTCATCAGATTTCAATGATTAAAAAGAAGCAAGTGCCAACTAGAGACATGGAGATGAAGAAAATTAAATGCAATTTGATAATGAAAATTAAGATGCCCTTCTTACTGGAGCAGGTTTTGATGAAGATTTCTAAGAATTCGGGGATTTACTTGGCTTACCAGAAAGTGAATGGGAACTTGGTTTCAAAAATGACTATATCAAGGTTTAGAAGGAAGCAGGCTTTAACAGCAAGTCAGAAATTATGGTGAAGCGTGAGGCTATCTTACCTAAAATACTAATGCATGTTCCTTTTGAAGCACTAGCTGATATTGATGTGCGTAAAAAATGGGATGAAGTTCTTTAGAATTTAACAGTCATCGAGGATGGAATGAATGGAAATCCATGTGTTCTCTATTACAATATTAGGGCTCCAAGTTTTATGCAAAGTAGAGAAGTTATTGTTAGTTCTAAAATCTAAACTGATTTCATGAATAAAGGCAACTTAGCACTTCATCACAAAACGATCGAACATCCTGATTATCCGATGGACCCCTCAAAATATATTCGTATTCATCAGAAAATCAATGCATTCATGTTTTTATTTGATCATCTCATGATTGCTTATTAATGCTATGATTGCCAATTTTTTTAAATTATTATTGTTTGAAGAATGCGCTGGATATCATGGCACTAAAGTAACTTGGATAGTCAGCCAGAAAGTGAAGACCAACACTCCACTGCAATTATGCATCAGCGAGCATTCCGCAACCCTAAAATTATGATTGATTCACTTATAAAAGCCTGCCACAAGATTCTAAATGGAGATATTTGAAATTAAATCATAGTATAATTCCCAATGTTTCATAAATCAGTGAACTTTTAATTTATGGTTAAACTAAAGAGAAATATTATCTCACTCAAGTTCTTGATTAAATGACGATAAAAAATTTTAATTGCTTTAAAAAATTAAAATAATCATAAATGCTTTTAAAAATTTCATTGATGATAACAATAAAATTAGTATAATTAAATTTAGAAAAAGTAAATTATAGTTTAATATTTGTCAATATGCCTCTTTAAATAGAAATATTCTTTATGATTAAATAATTTGCAATAGTAGTCTGTCTTTAATTAGATATTAAATAATTTACATTTTAATCAATTATCGCAACTCTTAACAAAAATGGAAAATCTTTTGCCTGATCCATTATGAGAGATAGTAGTCAAAGAACTCTAACCTCCTCCTCAATTTCCAATAACTCATGAATTACTGTTTCCTGCTAGACTAAAGATAGGGAATTAAGAAATTCCAGATTGGAATATGCTCAAAGATTTCAACTTTTATTTTAAACTACAATTCCATTTATATTGTAAGATCTGAAAGAAGATAGATACCATTTACATTTAAATTTATTTTAAAAATGATTATCAAGTGTAAGAGGGGAAAATGCATATAGAAGATTTAGTTTAGATCATACAAAATTGTGTAAATATTATGAGTAAGTTTTTCAAAAATTGCTTAAGAGTATCAGCATGAAATTTTGCAGCTTTTATTATTTTATAGAATAATCTTTGGTACATTCGATATTTTAAACAATTTTTTTAAAAAATATTTTATTTCACCATTACGAATTTGTATTTAATCTTTTATTATTAGAGAAGGAATAAAACCTTATAAAAGTCCAAGGCCCGATTGTGTTGGTGGGAGACATTCATGGACAATTTTTTGATTTAGTTAATTTAATAGAGAAAGCTGGGGACCCCAAGTTGACAAAGTAAGTTGTTCATAGTTATTTTCTAACATTCATTCTTAAAATATAGAGGGCTATGTTATTTCAGTAATTATATACTAGAATACATAAATTATGAATCAAATTTAATATTTTAGTATACTAATTATTATCAAGTTGCCAAAAATACTTTGATAAATTGTAGAATTTCTCAATTTATTATAAGTTAGATTAAATTTATTAGAAGCAATGCTTAATTAAAATCAATATGACGTTATTATTCTCATAAAAATAATTATTAAATCTAAGTTTATTAAACAAACATTGTAGTTATGTTTTTTTGGGTGACTATGTCGATCGTGGAGTTTACTCGCTGGAATTTTTGATGCTCCTTTTCACAATAAAGGTATATAATTACAATTATTCTCACTAATTGTTAATATCTTAGTTAAATTATCCTAGAAAATTCTTTCTTTTGAGAGGTAATCACGAATGCAGAACTGTTACTGAGCATTTCACTTTCCACACTGAAGATATTACAAAATTTGATGAGGAAATATATGATTTAGTTATGAGTGCATTTGATTGCTTGCCACTAGCTGCAGTCGTCAATAATACTTATTTTATTTAATATACGAATATAAGAAAATATCTGCTTATATTTTTGGCTTATCTATGTATTAACGGAGGTATTTCACCGGAAATGACGCATACCGATGACATTTAAAAGATTGATAGATTTTAAGAAATACCTGAAGGCCATATGCTATGCGATATACTTTGGAGTGACCCCTTGCTGATGAGTTTGCACCAAAAGTTGACTTTGAAGAAAATTCAGAACGTGCCTGCAGTTTTAAGTATGGACTTAAACCTACTAAAAAATTACTCGAGGCTTAAGACTTCACACTACTTGTACGTGCGCACCAAGTTCAGATGCAAGGTTATAAAATGCATAATTGGGATAAATCAGCTGACATCCCAACACAAAATCCCAGAACCTCTAAATTAATTATAATTTTAATTAAATATGAGGATATAATTGGTGAATTATTGGAGTTTGAAGATAAAAGTTTGGTAAAATACATAATAATTGATAAATAGAAATAAGTGTTTTAGTTTTATTTATGATGCAATAAAGAATAGATTTTATCTAAAACTAATACAGAGAATGCAAATTTTAGTAGGAATACATTCGATTATAGGTCTAGGTGTAGAGGAGTAATGAAAACAGAGTGATCATCCACGCAAGAGGAGATTGCTATTGAAATGGACACCGCACTTAATCCAATCATAGTTCTACTTGTGATCTTAAATCTCGAACTGTCCTGGCCAAGCAAGAGTATATTTATATTATTCTTATCAGCCTATGAATGTAAATCTTTAGTTAAAGGTTATAATTACTAAAAATACTGTGTATATCCGCATTAAAGCCGTATCTTTGTGCAGAAGATCAATTGCCGGAAGAATTCTTACTATGTTCCAAGCACGAGTTATAGATATCCTGAGTCTGGAACAAAAATCAGGTGATTATTCATGATAGCTTTCATAAACCGCATATTCCGATTTGCCAATTCCATTCACTATTACAACAGTTGCCAACTGAGCAACGCTTGTAGAAAAATTAATGCCATACAGAGAGGAAAGCATTTCCATGATAACAAGTAATTCCATAAACAGGAAAAAACTTAGCAATCATAGGCTTTTTAACTAATTTTTGTTATTAAAATTGATATAATATATTAATTTAATCTTTTCAAACATTCATAATTTATCACAAGTAATATATTAATTAATATATAAATAAGTATCCTTAGTAATCAGACGGCAATGGATCCTGTACACTCCCTTAAAATGTAAGTAAAAACATATCTTTTTTTTTAGTGGTCCTATCAGGTAAGACCACGGGTGTCACTAGATCGGTACTTCGCCAGGTGATACAGAGAGAGTGGCAGATATGAGGATGATGACGAAGGCGATGATGAGGATGATGAAACGTTTTTTAAAAAGATATTCATTTTAGATAATCACAATATCTATATTCATTTAAATTTTAAAATAATTTCTATAATCATGAATTTTTCTAATTCTTTTGCATATTTAATCTTAATCTTAAAAGCTTGAAGGGGAAATATACAAGAGGGGCTCTAGAATTAGAAGCGATGGAATAAACTAATTAATCATTTATTAGAATCTTTTTATTATGCTTTTAAGAGAGTTCTATTCCTGAATATTTAGTTGGCTTTACAATTTAATCAGATAATCACTTACATATCGTGGCTGTTGAAAAGTGACAACTTATTAATTAGAATTTTATGAATGAGAAAAATATGTTTGAATCTACTTAATAAGAATTTGTAGTATCGAAGTGTGTTGCAACAATGAGTATATAATAATCAGATAACCATTACAGAAAGATATTGCTTGAACTTGCTTAAAGTTGATGTTATTATTTCAGATCTTTGTTTAATACGCGATTGAAAAGAATTTTGATGGCATTTTAAAAGAATAACTGCTTAATAATAGGTATCAAGATGACTTTAATAATATTTATAGATAAATGAGCACAATTAGCTAGAGTATGCTCACATAGATTTAAAAACTCAAATTTTAATGCTAAATTTCTAATCTTTAAAAATAAAAGTTATTTATTTAAATATAACATTAATAAGAGATTTAGTGACTATAAGTAAGGTCACTATACTACAGATACTCCCGATTAAGTTAGATATTAAACTGGTAATTTGATTGGATGTATGGCATTTGCTGCTTTTAAATTAGATTTCGAAATAAAATTAACCCTTAGCATTATTTTAAGAATGAACAAATATCAATACATCATAATGATAAAAAGTATTTAAGGTTAGACTGAAATTTCAAAGATATTATAAATATACATTCGTTTTATTATGCAAATAATAAATCATTAAATAGACATTAATTTCTCATTGAACTTATGTTTTCTTTATTCGCCAAAAAAATATTATCCACAAAAAATCCCTTGAATCTAATTCTTTATAAATATAACATATCATAAATGGTTTTATTGTTTTAACTGTTATAACTATTACAATATTAGATTTGAATATTAAAAAATTTTTCTAATTTGATTTATTACATATCAAAAATGGCTAACGTTAACTCTATTAGTTTGAAATTCAGACATGCTTATTTTCTTTGTAATTTTCTACTTTTTTGAGAATTTTTGTGTTTAATATATGATCTTGCTTCATTTGATTCATACTTATATCCATTAGGTAATTCATAAGTATCTCCTAAATTACAATAATTATATTTAATTTCCCACAATTCTTTAAATAACTTACCTGCCACTATTTTGGTGCTGCTGTAGTCCTAGTTTGAAGTTGAAATTCTGAATCAATTCTGTGTCTGTAATATTTTTAGCGCTCCATATTACTGTGATTGCTATAATAATAAAGCTGCTATCATCAAGATAGATGTAAGTCCAAAACTATGTTGTTATATTGTTTCTGATTAGCTATAAATAAATATATCAAATTGATTTACTTTTACATAGGGAGAAAACTTTGGAATAAAAAATTTGGGGGGGGGAAGTTTCCTGCCCCCAACATTAAATTTTATGTTTTTGCAATAAATTTAATAGAAACAAATTAATTTCAATTCAATAACCATAACCATGCACTATACATCATTAATTATTATATAATTTTCAAGGTACATAATTATTCGTTATCAAATTATATATTATTGACAAGGCTTAAATAAGTGTTTTTTTTAAATAATTAATGTAATTTTCATTAAATTTTAAATTGATTATCAAGGTAGAAATGATATTTGAAGCTAAATTTAAAAAAAAAAACTACATAATAATAGATGATAAAGATTCTTTGAAAATTATAAAAATTGCATATTTTTATTTACGGGGCAGGAAACTACCTTTTTGGGGGCAGGAAACTTCCCCCCTTGGGTGCATATAAAATTTTGGGGCAGGAAACTTCCCCCCCCCCAAAAATTTTGAAAAATAAGTGCCACATCCTTATCATTTAGCAGGAGGACTGAATCTTTTTGAATTCTCAATGCCCTACCTTGCAGAAAAAATCCTTGACATGCTGTTTAATATCCTAGAACAAACCGCTGAAACTGAAGACTTTGAAGTGATTGAAGAGGAACCAAAATTTTAGTCAAGTCTTGCTCAAATATTGATTTTTTAATGTTTTTTACTTAATATAGAGTTTACCATTAAATTTTTTGAGTTCTTCATTTCATTTAAAAATGAATTGATTGGAGCATCAGATTTATAAGTTATGAAGACAAAAATTAACACTGTGAGTAGGATGCGCAAAATGTATAAGAACCTCATAGAAAATCACGATGTCCTATTGTAAATTAAAATGGCAAATGATGGTAGAATCCCAAGAGGTCTCCTATTCAGAATTATGTAAATAAATGCCTTTTATTACTATAATACCTGAATTTATTATTAATTATTGAGATTAGCAGGCATACCTGCAATTAGAAATGCATTTAAAGAATTCGAATTAGCTTAAACATTGGATCCAGAAAATGAAAAAAGGCCTTAACCAAAGAGCAAACAATGAAAAAGCTAAAAGAAAGATTTGATTACAAACTAAATTACTGACAAAGAGGTGAATCACTGGTTAATTCTAAGGAAATTTATTAGATAAAATTAATTTTAGATTTGAATCATATTTTAAAGACCATTATCCTTCTAGTGATATATCTTTATAAATTAGTGTTTAATAAATTATTTTGAAAAAATAAGAGAATGTTCTTAAAATTTATTACCTCTTAAACTTACTAAACTCAACTATTTAATCTACCATACTAAACATCTCCTCTTTGAGACGCTTATCTTAAATTTGGTAAATTTATTAAAAAAAAGGTTATTGATTAATACTATTGAAATGAAGTTGTAGAAATAATAAATAAAGTAATTAAAAATTAAATTAATTTGATGGTTATTAAAAATACAAGGAAGCTTGCATTTATTATCCTGTTTGTTGCACAGTTTTTAATTTAATAAAATGATATCTAATAATTTTCAAAGTTGGATCCAATACTATCAAGTATTTAATTAAAATGGTACAATAAAAATGAAAATTCATACGAACATATTTGGATCCCTACTTTCATTAATGAATTTTAAATTAATTCAATATATGTAATTGAGTATTAAATTTCTTGCTTCATCTTCATTACAATTATTATTTAGCAATATTAAATCTTAACCTGGCAATATTTTCTCTATCACGTTTATTTTTTAAAATTAGAACTATTTTGATTATAGCGATAGTAATATCAACAAGAGGCAATGCAATTACAAATGCTAACCACCAAGGCAGGTTTTAGTAATCATTTTTTATTATATTGAAACTTTACTTACTATTTCTCATTTAAAACGGTTTTTATATAAAATGTGAGGTTTTCCTCATTAGTGCTCTCAGTAACTTCATAGTTCAAATGAGTGAAACAGAAATTCCAGATGTTATTAGTATACTAACCATTATTAACAACATCCTTGAACAATCTTGAGCGCATAAAAAGATATACTGAGTCCCATGTGCATTTATAACTATCGTCACAAGTTGCTTAGGCCAATTTAATTGGGATGTCATCTAGATAGATCTTTATATAGTAATTTTCGCGGGAAAAGACTGGGTCTGAACCATCGTCAGGCAAAGTAAAATCACGTTGATGGAATTCAATTAACAGAGAGGAAGTAAACATATTCATTTTCTATTTAATTAATGTAAGCAGATACTAGTTTTATATATAGCAATGAATAGCATTCAAATTTAAAAAATAATTTTAGTTGTTGAGGCAAACATGTGTCTTTTATATTTCTTTAGATTTTAATATTTAAATTAATGATAAAATACAATACTAAAATCATGTATCTCTTCAATATAATAATAAAATAAGAGGAAGTATATTTAGGAAGGTATCTAAATTGCTAATCCAATTAAAATCCAGGTATCAATCCAATAATGTGTTATTAATGAACCTATGAATAGTAATATCTCTGCGTTGTCAGATATTAATTGCTCGTGTTTACATGACCAAGAGTAACATTTGCTTTCCAATCAAAGTGTCTAGTAATAAATTTAAAAGGCTCGTTATTTGCGAGAGTTGTTACTGTATCGTTTTAGAATCCGAATAAATACTAGTTGTCATGAGTGATTTAGTGTATTAGAGCTTCTTCCTCTGGAGAAAATGTGTAGTTTATATAATTTTATAATTTTTTTAAATTAGTTTTATCATTTATTTTAATGTAAATTTGAATGTAATTTATCATTTGATAAGCACAATTAAGATTTTTCGATCATTCATAATATTTTATTGCAAATATTAAATAACGCTTTTCGTAACTATTAGTATGGATTTCATCAATAATATATCTAGCTGTTTCGATATCAAATGGCTCAGATTTATTCAGATTGAATTTAGTTTAGAGGAGAGGATAAAGATTATTTATTTTTTTTTCGAAGGTTGAATTATCCTGAGTATTATTAATAGCTTCATACATTTGTATTTCACCGATGATTGGGCAAATCAGTGGATCATAACCTCTGAACAGCTTTAAACATATTAAATATCTACTAATAAAGTATTTTTAATTAGTATTCGAAAATTAAGCGTAGACTCCAAATCTCCTGAATCAGAGTGAATTGGAACAGTCTAGAAGCCATTTTCAAGAGGGTTAGTCCCAAGTCTTTACTTAATTTAATCTAAGTTATCTACTAGCATAGGTGGTACTGCACTCGCAGTTTAATTATCGAACATTTAACTTCCAGTGCCTGGGGGGTAAAGTCCCATCATAAAAGCCATCGCATACATATGGGTGCGATCTACAGATGTTGAGTAAGCGTAGAATTCATCTGGATTCATATGCTATGAAAGGAAAGGAAGGTCTTCAATATAGCGCTTACGCATTTCAAGACCTCTTAGCTACATTTGTCGCATTCCCATAGCTGTAAGTTATCCAAAACCCTGAGGGTAATTCACTTGAGTTGCATTCATTACATCTTGATATTATATTTCATGGAATAATGAATTCCCAATCTATAACTTACGGATACATTAAAATATGATATTGGGGCGTTTTAGATCCATGTACAACATAATCAAAAACATAAAGCAACTTTTCCTCTGCAAGTATTGTAAGAGGCAAACTTGATAAGATTATCAATCCAAATACCTTATAGCTTTTTATTGACTTCATTAAATTCTAGGCTGTTGTCTACCCTTTCATTTTATTGATAAATTTTGATTATAAATTTTGAAATTCTTTTTAATAATATTATTAACATCTATGATATTTCGAATTATCGATAACAAAGCAAAATACTCTTTTTCTTAAATAAATATAAATAAATTGTTTATTAGTTATAAAAGAATTAAAATTGCAATATATTCATATATTATTTAAAGTGGTACTTTACTTTTGATCTTAGTTAATCTTAGAAGTTATGATTTTACTTTGTGACTTGCCCATATTGAAATACTGGCTCATTAATAATAAAAAGGACATAACTTTTCCCAAACCCCAAATAAATAAAAATATGTTAAGATAAAATTTATATAAACTCTGAGTCTGACTGTCATTTGATTACTCATTCATAACTCTGTTCTTTTTCCCGTTGAAGTGGCCTGGATAGCATCAATTAACATCTATTTGGCTTTTGTCTCTGTCTTTTGAGTTTGCTTCAATCTCTCTCTAATTGCTTAGTCTCTTTGTTCAAGAAGCTTCTATGAATAAATATATTAAAAATAAAAACCACTTTGTTTATATCTTAATTTATATTTTAACTGGGGTCTTGAAATATCTTAATTAGTAATAAAAAAATTTATAAATAGAAATTTAGTGAATTTTTAGTCAGCTCATGACACCTTTTAGTTTTCATTATCAAATCTCACTTCTAGTTATCCCTTACTCATACTTTCTCGCATCTGTTTGTATTTGTCCAGAGATTATTTTTATTTCTCCTCAAGGTCTTTCACTTTATCTCTTTTTTGTTTATTTTCTTAGTGAAATTATTGGCTGTTGTCTTTAATGGCTTTCTATATTTATTTTATAATAAATTTAATCATTTTACCTAATAAAACATTTAAATTATAACTAATTATAATTAAAAATATATAGCTTTTTCATTGAGTTCCCTCATTTTCTTTCTCTCTCTTACTTCCTAAA